>CAUYON010060970.1:0-22232 GCA_963573935.1 Arctocebus calabarensis
ACATTGGATACTTTTTCTTCCATTCTTGAGATACTTTGCTAAAAAGAATATGTTCCAGCTCCATCCATGTAAACATGAAAGAGGTAAAGTCTCCATCTTTCTTTAAGGCTGCATAGTATTCCATGGTATACATGTACCACAATTTATTAATCCATTCATGGATCAGTGGGCACTTGGGCTTCTTCCATGACTTAGCAATTATGAATTGGGCTGCAATAAACATTCTGGTACAAATATCTTTGTTATAATGTGATTTTTTTGTCTTCTGGATATATACCTAGTAGAGGAATTGTAGGATCAAATGGCAGGTCTATTTTTAGATCCCTAAGTGTTCTCTGAACATCTTTCCAAAATGAACATATTAGTTTGCATTCCTACCAGCGGTGTAGAAGTGTTCCCTTTTCTCCACATCCATGCCAACATCTCTGGTTTTGAGATTTTGTGATGTGGGCTGATCTTACTGGAGTTAGATGGTATCTCAAAGTAGTTTCAATTTGCATTTCTCTGATGATTAAGGATGATGAGCATTTTTCATATGTCTGTAGGCTGTGCATCTGTCTTCTTCAGAGAAGTTTCTCTTCAGGTCCCTTGCCCACCCTGAGATGGGATTACTTGTCCTTTTCTTGTTAATACATTTGAGTTCTCTGTGGATTCTGGCTATTAAACCTTTATCGGAGACATAACCTGCAAATGTCTTCTCCCTTTCTGAGGGGTGTCTTGTTAATACGTTTGAGTTCTCTGTGGATTCTGGCTATTAAACCTTTATTGGAGATATAACCTGCAAATATCTTCTCCCTTTCTGAGGGGTGTCTGCTCCAACCGGCTTCTTATCCACTGCTTTAGTGACACCCACCACAATTGTCTGTCTCCTATCACCGATAGCAAAGTGACCCAGAAGAGGCTAGAGAAGCTCTCAACATGCGTGGGCTTGCCAGGAACCCTACCAACAGTGGCAGCCCCTGATTTCAAGAATTTGGGGCCATCTTCCACCTTCTTAAAAGAATGGCGACCAATCTTCTCCTTCAGCTTTGCAAACTTGCACATGACATGAGCCATGTGACAATTGAGCCCAGCCATGTGACAATATCCCACTGATGTGACTTAGGTGGTTCAGGAGATCACCTGGGTAGTGAAGCCAGCTTGCTTCCAGGTCACTTTTCCTGTCACCAGCTATGTCGCTTCAGCAAGCATCTTTGACAGACATGTTTTTGACATCGAAGCCCACATTGTCACCAGAAAGCTTCATTGTGCATTTCAACAATCAATTGTAACACTTACTGGAGTGAAAGTGACCAATATGCCAGGTTTGAGAACACCAGTCCACACTCGGCCCACAGCAGCCCTGATTTCTATAGATATCCTGGGATGATACCAGAGGCTTGTCAGTCGGACACTTGATTGTAGGATACAGTCCAGAGCTCCACGCAGAGTGGGTCCCCTGGCAGTGCCATCTTCACGGGTGGAGCACTTGGTCCAGCATGCTGTTGCCGTTCTGCTCAGAAATTGGCACAAATGCTACACTGTTGGGGCGATAGCCAATTTCTTCATCTAGGTGCTGACTTAGTTAATGATTTCCTTGTGTCTCTTCTTGCTGTAGGGTGGCTCAATGGAATCCATTTTCTTAACACCAGCAATTGGTTGTTTCACACTGGCGTGAGGGCTGCTCACAGGTCTGCCCATTCTTGGAGATCCCAGCTTCAAATTCACAGACGTGAGCAGCACAGTTAGCCTGAGATGTATCTGTAATCATGTTTTTGATGTGTCCTGAGGTGTCAATGATATGATCACACAATAACGCTTGCTGGTCTCTGAGTTCCACAGGGAGTTGTCCATGGTGACACTAGGCGCACAGCCTTCAGTTCATCCCAGACCCAGGTGTGCGTGAAAGTGGCCTCTCCCATCTCAGCAGCACCTCATCAGGTCTTCTAAGTGGTGCTTTGATTGATCTGCTTGAACTGGAGTGGATTCAGCTGTCTGCAACTAAGAGCTCCGCCTGATATGAACACGCACGAGCTCCCCCTACTGCTGTGCTGTAAGCATTGAACAACAGGCTGGGGGTGGGTGGGAGGCCCTGTGCCCTTTGCCCTTTGCCCTTTTCCCTTTGCCAGCAGCAGATGGAAGTTCCTACTGCTTTTATTCTCATCAGCACCTGGTTTGTCAGCAGTTTATGGATGCTGGTAAAAAACATATATATACGTTTAAAAATTTCCAATGTTATAATGTGGGTGGGGAGCAAAATATCAACAAATTTCTCTTTTTACTGTTTTAAAAACATCTTGCATTAGAGTAAAAATGCATGCTTGTCTGAGCCGAAGTTCTTCCTTTTGTTGACAAAGACGAAAAAATTCAGAGCTGTCTATCCATGGAAGAACTGATTTAAACTAGAAAAATGTTTCCAAATGGATAGACACAGCTTTCTGATCGTCTGTCCTCTCCTGGGGGCATGAGTGCTGAGGCATCACTGTCTCACCTTCTCACCGCTGACACCTGGACTGTCCTGTGAATGGGGAGGAGCCTGAACACAGTGGCTCAGGTGTAGCAGTTCAACCTCAGGACCAGCCTGTAATTTAGTTGTCATTTTCATGTTGAATTAGGAAGCACATTCAAAAGATGAGAGGCATATGGTTAGCAGCTAATTAACAGCCCTGATGGAATTCTTATCAATTCAGGAGATTGTTGCCAGCTCCCTCCTTAGAGACTGTGGCCCCCTCCTTCCCAACTCCCTCTGTCTGCTGCAGCACCGCCCACCCCTCTGCCAGCGCCCAAACTTGCTGGTGCTGGATTTGGACCTCAGGACCCCAACTTCAGTTTTTTCGTCTATAGGGAGTTTCCTTGTTTTACCTTCCAGGGCAATGTTCTCAGCATATTATCTCTGGCATCCCAAGAAATCCTTGTTATCAGTGTCAGGGGGTTTTAATAAGAGACCTGATGCGACCTTGTGCTCCCTGTTGTGAGTGAGAGAGGAGGGCAGAGAGCAAGGTGGGTGGGGGAGGCAGCAGAGCAGTGGGGAGCTCGCTCATTCCCAAGAAAGAAATTATTCCGGATAATCCATCATCTTAGTGACTCCTTTTCTGCCTTCCTAGTGCTGGTGATTGGGAATGTACTGGATCAGGGCACATGCCACCATGTCCAGCTAATTTTTCTATTTTTAGTTGAGATGGGTTCTTGCTCTTGCTCAGGCTGGTCTCGAACTCCTGAGCTTAGGCAGTCCACCCACTCCAGCCTTCAGAGTGCTGAGTCTACAGGCATGGGCTGCTGTGCTCAGCCAATACACACATTTTTAAAATGGACTTTTTTGCGTGTGTGTGTGTGTGTGTAGGAATAGCTTGGAGAACACAGAGAATTCCCATGTGTCACCTGTTCCCACACAAACAAAACCTCCCCCGTTAACAGTGGCACGTTTCTTAGTTTTGATGAATTACACTGAAACACCAATAGGAAACAAAGTCTGCCGTTATCGTAGGGTTCTCACCTCGTGTTCTGTATCCTGTGGATTTTGACAGATATAGAGCAACATCCACCCACCATTACAGTGTCATGCAGACTAGTTTCATTGCCATAAAATCCTCTGTGATCAGCTATGAAAGGAACCTAGCAGGAAGAGATGGTTGTCACGTGCTTACATGACCAATTACTTTGTTTTTTTAAATAGTCATTTAGATTTGATTAAAAGTTGATTGTAGGTTATGAACAGGGAAACAGAGACTGAAGAGGCAGATGCTGAGGAAAGCACTACACAGACCACAAAAACAATATGGAGAACGCCAAAAGTCTTCTGAGTACACGACAGCTGAGGCCTGGCAGTTCTAAGACAAAGACTGTCCAGCCATGTCTTTACCTTTCCCCCAGGGGGACTAGATAAAGGTCACTGAGAGGAGGCCCTATACAGGCAGGACGTGTATCAGTGAGAGTCCATGCTGTAAAGGAGATTAGAAAAGATAACGAACAGATGTAAGATATACTGAGAACAATACAAACACCATATCTCATTAAGAGAATGTCTCTCGGGGACATAAAAAACAAAACAAAACATGCTTCTTTCCCCCCAGTTCTCAATATGGCTCGATGCCAGCCTGTCTGCCCACCAAGTTCCAAGAGGCTTAACAACCTCTCTTGAAATTTGTGTACCTGGTCTAATTAGAGTCTACTTTTACATCTTACTTCTAACTACTTCAAACTTGATTCTTTATTTCATTAACTATATCCCAATTCCTTAGTGTAACATAAAATATAAATGTTTAAAGAACAACTTAACTAGTTAAAAACAATTGAGTTGAAGTGATAAATACTGTGAAAGATGACCAATTGAAGTACACGTTTTTACTTAAATTAACAAATGACTATTAGTTTGTGAATTTAAAATACAATGTATAATCAATACTAAGCCCAGAACACGGGGCCATCACTTGTCCTCACTGTATCCTCTGGATGCATCATGAATAATTTATCCATCTCCTAAATGACGTCTTGGTTGCTTCTGATTTTAGTGATTATGAATAAAAAGCTGCCATAAACACCCTCGTGCAGGTCTTTGTGTGGACATAGTTTTCAATTCCTTTGGGTAGATACCAAGGAGCAAAATTTCTGGACCCCCATAAGGGAATGTTGAGTTTCACAGGAGATGCAAAGCTGCATTGCAAAGTGGCTGCTCCGTTTTGCATCCCCACCCTCAGCAGGAGATTTCCCATTGCTCCACATCCTTGCCGATACTAGGGGCTGCCAGTGTTTTGGATTTGGCCATTTTAATAGAGGTATAGTGGTATAGTGGTAACACACATTTTTTACTTTTCAAGGTTCTGGGTTGTCAGGTGGCCCTTCTCATCTGGGTTGCTCAGGTGGGGCACAGTCTTGGAAAGTCTTAGCTTTTGTGTCTGGGAGGACAGCTGAGGTGGCAGGGCCTCACTCCACATGGCCCCTCCAGCTGGCTAGCCTGGGCCTCTTCCCGTGGTGGGGGAGGGAGCACATTAGCGGGAGGGACCACGTCCACGCAGAAAACACTTTTCAACCCCTTGCTTGTCTTACGTTCGCTACATGGAGAAAAAGTAAGTCACGTGTCCAGGCCCAGCCGGAAGGGATGGAAAACTGGACTTCACTCCGCTGTGGGAGAGGCCGCAGTGCTCTGTGGCCTGTGATCCCCACTTCAGGAGCAGACGACAGTGGTGATAACTCAGCAGCAGGGTAACCTTAGCATCGTGTCAAACCACTCTAAATGCCCACGCTGGGGACACCCATGAGAGCCGTCTCTTCAGGTAGCACAGGGAACCATAAGAATGCGATGAATGAATCTCATTCTCCTCTGATTATTCAGTTGATTTGGCTCCCAGGAGGAGGTCACCATGTCCTCATAGCCCAGGCATGGGAATTCACAACCTTTGGCTTTAATGCTTCATTAAAAAAAAAAATCAATACATTTATTATTTATTCTTGTCTTCCCTTCTTAACTGCTGAGAAAGAAGTTGTTGAGATTTAAGGGTGATGATTATACCTCTTTGCCTTCCATATTTGGAATTAGTTGAGAAACAGATGTGAGTGATGGGAATTGGAGATCAAAATTGCACCTCTGTTGCTGGCAGCACTGGGCCAGAAAATGTGGCTTGGGGGACAGATGGGGCTGCTTTCGTCCCTGAAGGAAGGACAGTCTGGGGATGCCCCAAGGAGGGGAACAAGGCTTTGCATAGCAGGTGTAGTGGCCTGGCCAGGAAAAAGGAGAACGGGTGCCGCTGTGATGGCAGTGGAGACAGAGGACGGGGGAGCGGTCAGGTAGCGGGAGAAAAGGGACCTCCGAGGCTGTGTGTGGGGACGGCTCCTCCTCCTTCCTCTCCACCGGTCAGCCACTGCCCACCCTGCCCTTCCCAGGAGAGCAAGGAGAAGATGGAAAGCCAGGGGAAAACTTTTCCCCAGTACTTCCTATTTTGGCATTTTGCAATCTCTCAATATGCAAATTATTTAACTTTTTTTGTTTTTGAGACAGAATCTCACTCTATGACCCTGGGTAGAGTGTTGTGGCATCATAACTCACCACAACCCCAAACTGTTGGGCTCAAGATAGATCCTCTTGCCTGAGCCTCCCTAGTAGCTGAGACTACAGGCACCTACAAGGCCCAGCTATGTTTTTTTAGAGACAGGGTCTTGCTCTTGCTCAGGCTGGTTTGAAACTCCTGAGCTCAAGGGATCCACCCATCTCGGCCTCCCAGAGTGCTAGGATTACAGGTGTGAGCCACAGTGCCTGGCTCACTAACTCCTTGTTGAAGCATAACCAGCGCATAGAGGAGGGAACGCATCCTAGGTGGATGATGGGGGCATATTTACAGGGAAAAACAAGCCTGTGCCCAGCGCCTGGGGCATGCCCTGGGGCACTGCCAGACTCCTAGCGCAGTCGGGCATTTTTTGTGTCTGACTTTCTTGCTTAAAATGCTGATTGTGAGGTTCACCCGTGTTTTGTGTAGGTGTGGGCTGTTAGTTCTCACTGCTGTGTAGCACCCAGCTCCGTGGACACACTGCAATCTACCCACTCTGCTGTTAAACAGCACATGTGTAGTTTCTAAACTTGGCTGATTAAAAACATTTAATATGTGTCTTTTGTGAAAATAGGCAAGTATTTCCTATTGGCAGTGTCATGAGAATTTCAGATGCCCACCTCCTCACCTCCCCATATTTGGTAGTTTTTTTTTTGTAGAGACAGAGTCTCACTTTATAGCTCTCAGTAGAGTGCTGTGGCATCACAGCTCACAGCAACTTCCAACTCCTGGGCTTAGGCGATTCTCTTGCCTCAGCCTCCCGAGTAGCTGGGACTACAGGCACCTGTCACTACGCCTGGCTATTTTTCTGTTTTGCAGTTCGGCCAAGGCCGGGTTTGAACCCACCACCTTTGGTATATGGGGCCAGCATCCTACTTGATGAGCCACAGGCACTGCCCTCCTCCCAATATTTGGGAAAGGACAGAGATGATGGTGAAAACCAGAAGAGACAGAAAAGGAGTCCCCTATAATTGAAAAGATAACAATTTAAAAAATGCATCAATCCATCTTATTTTTTGAGACAGTTCAAACTAAGTTGCAGACAATTAACAGATGGGGTTTTTTTTTCTGGGTGCAACACCTCCTTATAAGGAGGAGAGTGATTTATCATCTAACTTTAGAAACTTGAGATGCTCCCAAAATCTCACCCAGTGCTGTGGAGGAAGGATTCTGTGGACAAGACGTTCTCTCCACAGGAATTGTGACACAGCACCAATTAATGACTGCAGCAAAGAAGTGGTAGGGTTTAACCTTTTGGGTGTGCCAACAATGTGCTCCTTAATTTGAAAATAGGGTACAAAAGTGTTAGCAAGTGAAGAACAGTAATTGTTCATCACTCAACCCGACATATCTGCTTTGCAGCAGAGAAAGGAGAAGGAATCCTCTCCGCTCCATTTATTCCAGCTTTCGTCTAACTTCTCTGGGAAAGGACCAGATGCTGTAATGAGGGGTACCGGACACGGAAAATAGCTGGAGATCAGGAGAAAGCATCCTGACAGCTTTCCCCCTGAGGGGCTGACATTTCCCCTGAGCTCCTCAGAGCACTTTATATGCATCACCCAGTGGCGAGTCTTATTATCCTTTCCTACAAACAGCAGAAAAGTGGTGCAGCGAAGCTGCAGAGACTCACGTGAGGCTACCAGGGAAGCCAAACGTTCAGTTCAGAATAGAAATAGAGGGCTCTGCAAAAGCCAGACAGCCTGAGAGAGTCCTTTCATCTCTAGACCCTTCTGAGTCTTTTTAGACAATATGCCTTGCCTCGAAATAATTTTTTTCTCTAATGACTGGGCTGCCAACTCTCCCTTCAGAAGGTTGTAAAAAGGCATTTAACTGAGGAAATTGAAACTCTAATTAACTTCTCCTACAGCAAAAAAATAAGTACCATGTATTCTTTCTCTTGGCCAGATGTTTGTAACTGTCCCTTGGGATTCTACCTTGGGGGCAAAATAAAATGGTCCACTTGAACTGATGTACTTTCACACTTGAGATTGGTTTTTACTACATACAGGGTGGAAGACACGGAGAGCCCATCTAAGTAGAGGGTTCTAGCTCATGTTGCCAGACTCTGGGACCTAAGCAACTCTAGAATCTCTTGAAGGGATAAATAAGGAGCTTTAGGTAAACCCTCCATTTCTAGATCTAGGTATATGGTGACTTGTGGATATTTGGCTTTGTTGTGTTACATGCTTTGGATAATGGAAATTTGGCAGAGAGGTGATGTGAGCAAAATATTGAAACGTGCTTGTGTAGGATGCGTTGCCTTCTTGCTCTGCAGTCCTATTGTGAGAACATGTCCCAGGGAGCCTACTGGTCCCAGCAGGATAAGAGACACGTGGAGCCTGGAGCCCAGCCCAGTGGAGTCCAGCCTACTTGGGCCAATCTCTAGCCACTCTGCAAATATGTAAGTGAGAAAACTTGTTTATTGTTGTGACCTACTGAATTTTGTGGTGGTTTATGTTATGTGACCTGCTGAATTATGTGGTGGTTTTATGTTATGAGGCAGCATATTATGTTATAGCTGACTGATACAGGGCCATTAAAGTGAGAACAGGTAGAGGGAGATTCTACATGTTCTGTGGACAATGCTTGCAAAAATGCTCAGCTAAGTTAGGGTGGTCACACAGGAAGCACCTAGCAACTGTGAGAGAAACAGAAATCAAAAGGGTGATTGGAGTTCATATATTTTTAAAAAATAGATTGAACCACATTAAATGTTCTGAATGTCTAGCCTGCCTTTTGATACTGTCCTATTAACCAAAAGTAAATTTCATGTCCTTTTGTATCCTTTTCCAATTACTTTTTTGCCATCTCTTCCCCTGACAGTATGTTGGTGTTGATCTACAACTCAGTCCTGGGCTGAACTATACACCCACCACCTAGATAATACAATTTTCTCGCCATCTTTGTTTTTTTTACATGTCAGTCTATCTATCTTTTTATCCACCCATTAATCCTTCTCATTTTTGGATGTATTTCAATACAAGTTGTAGACATCAGTACACTTTACCCGTATGGTGAATTTTGACAAATGCATGGACACATTGTCCCTGAAAGTTTCCTTAGGCCCCTTCCCAGTCACTTCTATCACTGAACCCCAAGATAAACACTATCCTGATTTTTTTCCACAATAGATTATTTTTTCCCGTTTTAGAACATTATATAAATGGAACTATACACAATGTGGTCTTTGTTTCCAGCTTCTTCTATTTACCACAGTATTTTTGAGATTCATCCATGTTGTTGTAAGGGTCCTCATTTTTAAATGAATAATTAGGCAAGATCTTTGCAGACTGCTTTTTTACCTTAAAATCTTGTACTTCTATGGACTATATATAAATACAGTAAGTACCTTTGAATATACTTGAACCAAATAGCTTCTGAAACAGGTATCCCTTACTTGTCTGTCAGAGACCTTGTCCTTTGGTCTTCATGATTCCCCAAACTCCCACCTTGTTTAGAGTTGATAACTCTCTCAAAACTGCAGAGGGAACTTTTCATATACTTTTGTCTCAGGGACACAGTGCTTTTGATTTACTGTGTTCAGTAGAACACACAGTAGGGCACACTACACAGTAGCACACAGTAGGGGCTGACCAAGCTCTTAGGATTACTTGTATCTGACTTTTCCCCAGGGCACATCGGCAGCGTAACCTTGGCAGGCCTCACCATAGCGTGTCAACACTATGAATTAGCGCCCGCGAGTGACAGACGTGGCCAGTTGTCCTTGCTTTGCTGTCTGGGCCATCAGAGTCCATAGTGATGTGGGGGGGAAAAAATAAAAGAAAATGAGAGTTGAGGTCACATATTCCTCCAGAATAGCTGCGGGCTAGGGCTCGGCCTATTCGGCCGCTTTATTCCATAGACTTGGCTTGTGGTTTCAACTCGTCTGTTCCTAAAATTCAAAGCGACACTGCGGGGTGGGTGGAGGCTGTAGCTTTGCGCGGTGTCAACCTCCCTGAGCAGGAAGGCACTGCGTTTCCCAGAATTCCCTGGCAGGCTGACTTCCGGGTCGGCGCAGACCACGTGGCCTCGCGCCCCGCCCACCTCGGCCGGCGGAAGTGACGCTCTGGTTTCCTGGTTCGCACGTGAAGGGCAGTTGCAGGGCCCCAGGCCCCGTCGCGGCTCCGGGGGTTGTCCCCGCGTGCGGATCGCCTTTACGGCGCGGGGCTCCTCCAACTCTCGCAACTCCGGGGCCGCCCGCGGGACTGCGGCCAGTACCGTCCTTTGGACTCCGGCTTCTCCCACTCGTGGGCCAGGCGCCTGCCCTGCTCGGCTCAGGCGCACCCCCCAGAAGCAATAGCTGTCGGGGACTGTTGAAGCCGCTCCTCCCTGCAAACGTAGAAGCTCAGATCCCTGTAACGGACCCCGTAGCCCACGTCGTTCCTAATGCTCCGGCTTTCTATTTGAATTCCAAGCGGACAGACTGGATGCAGTGGTTACGGCGTCAGCCACGTATACCGAGGCTGGCGGGTTCGAACCCAGCCCCGGGCCAGCTAAACAACAGTGACGACTGCAACAAAAAATAGCTGGGTGTTGTGGCGGCAGTGTAGTTCCAGCTTCTTGGGAGGCCGAAGCAAGAGAATCTCTTAAGCCCAAGAGTTTGAGGTTGCTGTGAGCTGTGACATGACAGCACTCTACTGAGGGCAACATAATGAGACTCTGACTCAAAAATAAATAAATTAATTAATTAAGCTTCAGTAATTTAGGGGCAGACATGCCTTGTACATTTTACTTAATTTTTAAGAAAGTTACCATTTGGGCATACATATTTAAAGATAAATATATTAATAATTGTTCTATTTGAGGTCTTTTTTTAAGCTTTGTCCTAAGAGATAAGAGTGCCTTAAAAGGCTCAATGATGCCTTTTGAGAAGGAAGAGAGGTAATCTCTGTTGTACATGCTTGAGAGTCTCAAATAGGTTATTGGGATTTTCAGAATATAATCATACATGAGTTTGGTATGGCGCAGTGATTTTTCTGGAAGGAAAGTTTTCTGGACATTGTCCTCCCGTGGGTGTGGTAGATTAATTGCATTATTGGTCCCAGATCTATACATCTGCCCTTTGCTGTATAGCCTGTTATGTCCTCTGGCTATGAGTCTGGGACTGCCCATGTGATATTCTTTGGCCAACAGGTGCCAACCAAAGTCTTGAAAAGCACTGCACAGTTGGGATTGTTTGCTCATGTCTCTGCCTTCACCATGACACTATGCTTAGGTTAACCTTGGGAAAGTGAGTGTCACAGGATCCACACATCCCTGTTGTCACCACTGATAGACAACTACAGACATGAGTGAGAAAACCAGAAGAATCGCCCAGCTGAACCCATCCTAAATTGCTGGCACATTAATCCATGAGCTAAATAAATGCTTATTGTCTTAAGCTATTAAGTCCGAGAGTTGTTTTGGTAGCATTATTGTGGCAGTTGATAAGTAAGATATCTGTTACTTGTTAGGAATAATTGTGTAAGAAGGAGTTAAATGCGTTGGCTTTACAGGTAGTCATAACTTAGCCTAACTCAGAAGTTTCCCAATAATCGTGCATTCTGCATGGATATGTCCTATTAAAAGATTAATGCAACAGTATCACGTTAAGTACATGTACCTTTCGGCCTTTAGATATGTGAATGCCCTTACATGAATTAGAATTAAAAATGAGAATGCTCTTATGTGAATTAGATTCTTTCAGTGGGAGCTGGTTTCTACTGCATGTGTAATAGTCTCAAGGGAGTTATGGGGGGCATTAAAATGGATTGGGGGGCAGTGCCTGTGGCTCAAAGGAGTAGGGCACTGGCCCCATATAGTGGAGGTGGCAGGTTCAAACCCAGCACCAGCCAAAAACTGCAAAAAAAAAAAAAAAAAAAAAAAAAAAGAATTTTTGTATGAGTTTGGTGTAATTCAGTGATTAAAGACAGCATCCTCCAGCCATGTAACTTCCTTACAAGAGTTAGGACTGTGTTGGGATTGTTTTCTACACTACTGGTGGGAAATCGTATGTGACTAAATTTAAATTACTTATAACTAAACAGAATTAAGGATTCCGTTTCTCATTTTCACTGCCCATATGTTGAGTGCTCCCTAGCCACATATGCCTGGTGGTTGGTATTTTGGACAGCATAGGTACAGAACATTTTTATTACCTCAGTAAATTCTATTGGGCAGTGCTGGTCTCAATTTGTGTTCAAATTTCTTGTTTACAGAGTATTTTCTGACTAAGATCCTAGTTTCTGCTGCCCAATTAGTTCTGACAGCCTCCCCACTCTGTACCCCCAAGAAGAAAGTTACTGTTTCCTAGGATATTATATAAAACTCAAGCTGGCCTGTTTGGGCCCCTGTAACATTAAATGTTCCCTTAGTTTACAGGTCACAAAGCTAGCCATTAATGTGGAGATTTTAAAGCAGAAGGACTGAGGGAGTATCCATTCTGGCAGGGCAGAGGAGGACTGGGAACAATTGAGGGCAGCTTTGGGAACCTCCAGCTTGAGCTGTAAAAACCCGAAGAAAATCTGAAGGGGGAAAAAAACCATGAAGAAACAAAGGCACAGAAAGGGAATCGTGGGCAAAATCCGGGAATGTTCATGCTGCACTGGGCAAGGCTATCCTTATTTCCTTTGCACCCCACCCCAGCCCAGGCTGAGCTAGCATTTACCAGAGGGAGGGACCCTTCTCCACTCTCCGTTTCCTCAAGGAAAGATTTTCCTCTGAATAATTTCTCTCCAAATCACTTCTGCCTCTCTTCAGCCCTTTTCACTTGGATGAGGTAAGTTTTCTGATTGAATCCACGAAGTATAAACTGTGCCCCTTCAAGTCCAGAGCGTTCCCTGGCTGGGCCCCTCACTGCCAGTCCACTGCAGAGGCCTCTCGGGAGGGTGGCTGATAAGCGGGTGGGTGACTCTGCCCCGCAATGTGGGGTTTAGCTGGTGGGACCACTGGGACCTCACGTTAAGTCTTCTCTTTCTCTGAGACAAAGGCAAAATTTTGGTTTCCATCTGCCATTCCTTGTCTTATTTCTCCATTTCTTTAGAATTCAGGTGGGGAAGAGGGACGCTGTTTATTGGATGGTCTCACAGACCTCAAAGTCTTGATAAAGTGTTTTCTGAGGCTGCCCCATGCTTGACTTGGGCTGTGGTTGTCCGCAGGGCAGCACATGTTTGAGCCCCAGTCTGAGATGTTCACGTGGATTCTGCAGCCTGGTGGTGTTGGGGCTTGATGAAGGCTGGTGCAGTTTCCCTGAGGCTTGAAGGAAGAACAGAGTCTGGACTGACAGAAAGCACAAGATGCAAGGAGCCTAGAGGTGGAAGGTCAAGGAATGCTCAGGAGGGGGTGTGAGCCCAGCTGGTCTGGAGTGAAAGCCTCCCATGGGGACCTGAAGAGAGGTCTGGACCGAGAGAGGTGGGCATTATCCCCTAGTGGTCTTTCGCTTCTCTACCTCCAAATTATTCAACATCTTTGCTCACCCTTTTTTTTTTTCTTTTAGACAGAGTCTCAAGCTCTTACCCTGGGTAGAGCGTTACGGCTCACAGCGACCTCAAACTCTTGGCCTCAAGTGATTCTCTTGCCTCAGCCTCCCAAGTAGCTGGGACTACAGGTACCTGCCACAATGCCCAGCTATTTTTTTGTTGAAGTTGTCATTTTTTTTTCTTAGCTCTCCCGGGCCAGGTTTGAAACCACCAGCCTTGGTGTATGTGGCCAGCGCCCTACCCACTGAGCTATGGGTGCTGCCCAGTCCACTTTTCTTTTGTTTGTTTTCTGAGGCAGAATCTCACTCTGTCACCCTGGGTAGAGTGCAATGGCGTCACAGCTCACAGCAACCTCAAACTCCTGGGCTCACGTGATCCTCCTGCCTCAGCCTCCCTAGTAGCCAGGACTACAGGTGCCCACCACAATGCCTAGCTAGTTTGTTTTCTATTTTTAGTAGAGATGGGGTCTCAATCTTACTCAGGCTGTTCTCGAACTCTTGAGCTCAGGGAACCCTCCCACCTCGGCCTTGCAGAGTGCTAGGATTACAGGTGTGAGCTCTGTGGCCAGCCCTGCTCACCTTCCTTTATTGGGCAAGAACAGGAATCCCCGTCCCCCACTCCAGGGTCTTCTTCCCTTTTGTAGCCAATTTTATGAGAAGAGCTAATGTAACGGAGCATCTGTCTGTGCTCGGCATGTTCTATGGATCATCTCAATTTATCTTTCTCTCAACAACCTGAAACACAGGTAATAGCATTCCCACTTTGTCAGGGCAGAAACAGGGGCACCAAGTGTACAGGCAGCTGCCCAAAGCCCCATTACTGGGGTTCAAGCCCAGGCTAGAGCAAAGCTCTTAATAGCTGTGTTACCGCTTTCTCCTGCCTCCTGGTGCACTTCCCTTCTGTGTACAGACACCCTCACATCTACCTTCTCCTCAGAAACAGCAACTTCCCTTAATTGACCTGCCTCCTCAAGCTTCCCTTCTGCCTCTCTCCCTCTCCTTCCTGCCAATCCCCTTGAGGAGTCTGCTTAGGGACAGCCTTCCCTCTCTCCTCCCTCCTTCGCTTCCACCCTTTCTCCTTCCTCCTTCTCTCCTTCCTCTCCCATTCTTTTCTTTTCTTTTTTTAAGACAAAGTCTCACTCTGTCACCCTGGGTAGAGTGCTGTGGTGTCATAGCTCACAGGAACCTCAAACTCACAGCAAACCTCTGGCTTCCCGAGTAGCTGGGACTGCAGACGCCTGCCACATTGCCTGGCTAGGTTTTAGGGATGGGGTCTCACTCTTGCTCAGACTGCTCAAGAAATCCACCCACGGTGGCCTCCCAGAGTGCTGGGACTACAGGCATGAGCCCCTGCGCCGGTCCGGGCCACCCTTTTCCCGTCCACGTCACTTCCGCTTTGCTCCCGCATGGTGGGTGCCCCTTTCAGTGGCGGCTTGCTCTCTGTTCCTGCTTTTGCCACAGTTGCCCTCCAGCATTCTGACTGTTAGAAACATTCGTCTCCCGTCCATCCATCTCCCCTCTGGGCTTTCGAACTTTCAGTTTCTCATCCGTCTGATAATTCCCTCTCTTTCTAGAGCCTCCCTTCCCCATCGACGGCTGGCACAGGGCTTGTGCCAGGGAGCTGAGTCCTGATGGCTCCTCATCCTTCCTCCTGGCTGCCATTCCCTGTCTTATTGCCTCACAGCCGTTCAAGACAGAGGGGCTGCTGACCCCTCCCAGGCCTCAGTGCAAAAGGCCTTCAGGGGTTCCCAGCTATCCAAAGAATTAACCTGAATTATTATTTTTTTAATTCATGATCCTGGTGCTCAATAAAAATTTGTTGAATGAATGAGTGTAACCCAAACTTACCTATCTAATTTCGTCTCCAGGTCTTTTGCTTTCATACACCAACCAATATGCTTCAGTCAAACGTAAAGGACTGCTGTTCCTGGGGACATGCCAGGGCTTGTTCTCTCAATGACTGTGTTTCTTTGACACCTCCATCTAGCATATCCTTAAAGGCTGAGCACAAATGTCTCTTCCTTCAGGAAATATCCTCTGATTCGCCTCCGTCTTCCTGCACTTTCTTACAATGTCTCTTACAATGTATATCGTATCTGTTATCTGTCACTGTTAACAAATTATTCCTAACTCTGCAAGATGAAAAGAGAACCTTAAAGAAATAAATTACTCCCCCAAATTATCCCTAACTTATTAGCTTTAAATGACAAACATTTATTATCTCACAATTTCTGTGGATCATAAATTTGGGAGATGCTCAGCTGAGTGACTCTGTCCTGGGGTCTCTACTGAGGTTGCAGTTGGGCCAGCCACCATCACCTGAAGGTTTGATTGGGGCTGGAGCATGAGCTTTCAAGATGCTTATTCCTGCAGCTGTTGGTGGGAGGTCTCAGGTCCCACCACCTTGGCCTCTCTGTAGGGCTGCTGAGGAATCCTTAAACATGGCAGCTGGTTCCCCCAGAGTGAGTGATTCAAGAGAGAGCAAGTCGGAGGCCACAATGCCATACTCTAATTATGAGAAATGAATCACTAACTATAGCCTTTTAAAAAGAGGAATTAGGCTCCCTCTTGAAGGGACAAGTATCTAAGGAATTGTGAACCTATTTTATAGCACCATATGTGCCCTCTCAATGGCATTTATAATAGTTTGTCCTATATTTACATAGAATCATGTACTACATAATCAACAACTAATAGTTCGTATGACAACAGTCCCATAAGATTATACTGCCATATTTTTATGGTATCTCTTCTATGGTTAGATAGATTTAGAGACACAAATACTCACTACTTTGTTACCATTGCCTGCAGTATTCAGTACAGCAATGTGCTGTTCAGGTTTATACCCCAGGTGTTCAAGTCTGCTTTCAGTTCTTTTGAGTACATAGGTACCCAGAAGTGAATTGCTAGATCGTAGAGCAGTTCTAGGTTTAATTTTTTGAGGTGCTGCAACACCGTTTCCCACAGCAGCTGAGCCTTTTCACATCAGACCGGCCGAGCACGAGGTTCCAGTTTGTCCACATCCTCACCTCACTTGCTGCTTTCTGCCTTAACGCGCATCCTTCATGGTGCCTGGCTGCTGCTTTCCACACGGGAAGTGCTCAGGAAATGTGTGTTGGATGAATAGATATGAAGGCAACTTGGGGTACTTGAATAGCGACATTGTCCAAATTCACAAGGAATTCCTGGGAAAACTTAGTGAAGAAAAGATCTCAGGAATTCTCGAATATTCTCTCTGAACCCTTGACCTGTAGAAAGGGGACGTCGGGGGTCGGGCAGATGATGACAAAGGGTGGGGAGCCCTGCCTGTGTGAGTGAGCAAGCTGTTTTCAGAGCTGACTGCTGCCAGATGGCGATGCAGGTCCAAGATTCTGGATCTTTCCACATGTAAGAAAAGCCAGAAATCCGGGCAATAAAAAGTGAAATCTCTCCCTTTTAGATGGCAGTAGCTGAGGCAAATTGCGCTGTCAGTCCTCATTTTTTTCCTCCCCTCTCTGCCTTTAGCCCTGTTGTGGCCTTGCAGTGGGTGAAGTACATTCCATCAAGCTTTGACTTTGGGTCCAGCGCTGAGCATTGATTTTACCACCTGAGCCTGGTTGGGAATGGCAGCGAGCCAGTGCCGAGCCTGGGCCTTGTGAGGCCTTGTGTGTTTCTGCTGCTGCTCTTACACTGCTGTCACCACCAGGCCTGGCAGGCCCACTGCCCAGCCAATCTCAGCTCAGGCAGGCTGATCCCAGCTACCCGATTGGCCTGTGAGAAATAAACATTCAATGTTTATTAAATGCTGCTGAAATTTTGTGGTCACTTGTTTTGCCACATCATGTAGCAAGAGTTCACTGATATAAGAAGTAATTAGAAAGTTAACATTGGTGGCGCCTGTGGTTCAGTGGGTAGGGCACTGGCCCCATATACCAAGGGTGGTAGGTTTGAACTCCTTGGCCAAACTGCAACAAAAAAATAGCCGGGCATTATAGTGGTGCCTGTAGTTCTAGCTACTCGGGAGGCTGAGGCAAGAGAATCACCTAGCCCAGGAGTTAGAAATTGCTGTGAGCAGTGACGTCATAGCACTCTACCAAAGCTGATAAAATGAGACTCTGTCTCTAAAACAACAACAACAAAAAATTAACATTATGCATCGGAGTGTAATAATAGCAACTGGTATTGATAAGCTAATTTTTAAAAATAAAACTCCATTATTCTAAATTTGGCTTGTGACCTCTGCTTTAGAAAGAATTCATACCTGTAACAATGCAAACCTGCTCACATATCTTTTGTTTATAAAGGTGGGTTTGTTGACGCATACTTTACAGATGTGAATTCATCTCTCTTGTGTGCAGTTCTGAGTTTTGAAAAATGCATATCGTTGTGTAATAATCACCACAGTCAGGACAAAGAAAAATCCCATTGCCACCTTCCCCTAAAATTATCCCGTACAACTCTGTGCCCCTTTGTGAATACACACTCTCTCTCTACTCCCAATTCCTGTATACCACTGGTCATTATTTTGTGTTTCTATAGTTTCCCATTTCTATACCGTCATATAAATGGAATCATGAATCTTCTGCTTTCCACTAAGCACAATGTATCTGAGATTCATCTACTCTGTTCAATGAATCAATAGCTTGTTCTTTTTTACCAAGTGATATTTCATTCTATGATTATTTCACTTTTTTTTATTCAATATGCTGTTGAAAAACAAGATTGCATTGTCTCTACTGCTTCGCTTTAAGGAATAATGCTGCTTGGGATGCTCTTTCTATAGACAAACACATTTATTTCTCTTGCATATGTAGCTAGGAGTGGAAATAGTGGATTATATGTAAGCACGTGTTTAACTTCATGTAACACTGCTGAGAAGGAGTGTTTTGTACTCTCATGGGTGGTGTACAAAGACATTCCAGTTGCTCCACATCCCTTCACCAACACTTGCCATTGTCAGTCTGTCCAATTTTACCCATTCTAGTGGGTGTGAAGAGATATCTCACGGTCATTTTAATTTGAATTTCCTTGATGACTAATGATGTTGAACACCTTCCCATACGCTTATTGGCCATTTATACTGGGATTCCTCTAATGGGAGAATTACCCACCTATAAAAAACAGAAACTCATGAAGGGGATAAAAAAACCTGTTTCTTTAAAAAAAGATAAATTTTACATCTTAAGGAATAAAGACAATTCAACACCAAACATTATTCCAAAAGGCCCAGATGAAACAAGAATTATGCTTTTGAAATGTCCAAACCAATGAATTCTTAGGCTCAAAGTTATTAGTTATGTGTCTTTGGACAAGTTACCCTTCCTCTCTTTTGTAAAATGAGAACAATGTTTGTAACTACTTCAGAATATTCTGAGGTTTAAAATGATTTACTATAGTTCCTGGAAGGTTGCTATTGCTCAATAAATGTTAATAACAATAATAATTGGCCCAGCTGCTGCATACTTCAAGATTTAAAAATCTACAGAGAAGCATACACTTATGCCCACACAGAATTTTTCAGATAAATGTTTGTAGCAACCTTAATTATAATTGCCCCAATTGGAGGCAACCAAGATATCCTTCAGTAGGTAAGTAAGCATTAACTGTATCAATGTCTACATGATAGAATATTATTTAGTGATAAAAAGAAAAGACCTACAGAAATATGAAAAGACCTGAAGGGATCTGGGAGGCAACCAAGATGTCCTTCAGTAGGCAAATGCACGTTGCTACCTGAAAGAAGCCGATCTGAAAAGGCTACATGCTGTAAGATTCCACCGTATGACATTCTGGAAAGGACAAAGCTGTAGAGACAGTAAAAAGATCAGAGGTTGCCAGAAGATATGGGGTGGGAGGATTAATAGGCAGGGCACAGGGGTTTTCAGGGCAGTGAAGCTATACAATGGTGCACTTGACAGCGCACATTTGGCAAAGCCCGAGGAATGTACCTCATCAAAAGCAAATCCCAATGTGAACGTGAACTCCAGACTTCAGTTTATGATAATGTTCAGTATTGGCCCATTCATGGTAACAAATGCCTCACACTAATGTGAGATGCTAACAGTAGTGGGAGGGGAGAGGGAGTATTTGGGAACTCTCTGCACTTTCTTGTTCAATTTTTCTGCAAACTTAAAATGGCTCTACAGCATAAAGTCTATTAATAAAAAAAGAAAATGGAGAAAACAAAAGCAAAGGAGAAAACATTTTACTCGACAATATTTAAATTGAGTATTTCTTCTTAGTTTGTATCATGTTATTCCCAAAGTGTGTGTGTATATTTTTGTTAACTGTAAAGTTTAACCTGAAGACAAATTATGAGATTGTTTTATTTTCAAACCAGTGAAAATGCAAACAGGTCATACATACACCTATTTCTCTCTGTCCGTCCATATCTGTCTCCATACGTCGTGTGTCGTGTCTTCTTATCCCCCTGCTGTAGTTCAGCCTGTCCCAGATGTTAATGAGCAGAGGAATCATTGGGGATCTTGTTGATGTGCAGACACTAACTGGGAGGTGGATGGGCCTAAGATGCTCTGTCTGTAGTGTCCTCCCAGGGGTCCCACTGCTGCTGGTCCACCAATATTTTGGGTCGTAAGTAAGTTGACAAAAGCAGCTGAGTATGCAGTGTGACTCAGGTAGACAACGTTATGTCATCATCTCAGTCAAGACCTAGCACTGAATGTGTCTGTCTGGCTCCTGTGTGGGGACTGCAGGTTGCCACTGCCCCATGATGTGGCTACTTCAACACAAGGACTGTTTGTAAGCCCAACCATTACCTTCTTTATATTTTGCATCAGTCAGCTAGTACCACAGTCATGCAGAGTAACAAAACACTCTGGCACTCAGAGGCTTAAACAACCAGACTTTATTCTCATGAGCTGATTTGCTGTTTGGCTGGTCTAGGATGGACGCTGCTGGACTTGGTCCTAGGTCAGCTACACATGTGTATCATCCTCCCCAGACCAGTGGCTACCCAGAGCATGATCTTGTGGCCAAGGCAAAGGCACATGAGGGCAAGCCCACTGACCAAGCACATTTCAGCCTCTGTTCACATCACGTCTGATAACGTCCCACTGACCAGTCACAGGGCCATGCCCAGCTTCAAGGGGTTGGGGAAATTTGCTCTACTCACAGTGAAGCTGTGGAAAGGCTATGCACGAATAATCCTGTTACAGGGATGTGCTGGATTAAGACCCATAATTTTATCTGTCACATTCTTTCAATAGAGTAAGAGATGAAATTGTGATTAGATAATAGCCTCACCACCATAATTTATGCCATTCCGTGAAGTCACATCATATATTATACAGTATTAGTTCACTACCTTTTCTGAATAGGTTTCTTCTCACTGTTGTCACTGTCATATAACTCAAAGATATGTAAGCTACATACCTCTTAGAATGGTGCTGTAGTTGGGAGGTTTGTCTCTTCCGAACATCACGTTGAAATGTGATCCCCAGTGTTGGAGGTGGGGCCGATTGATTTTTGGGTCATGAGTTGGACCCCTGGTGAGTAGATAATGCCTTCACTCCAGGTGTGATGGAGTGAATTCCTGCTCTGTGAATTCCCGAGAGAGCTGATTGTAAAGGAGTCCGGCCCCACCCCTCTGCCCCTCTGCCTTGCCCCCGTCTGGCCATGTGATCTCTCCCACACCAGCTCCCCTTTGCCTTCAGCACCCTGCATGGGAGCAGCCTGAGGCCTCTTCAGAAGTGAGCCTGTACAAGGCTTCTTGTGCAGTCTGCAGAACCGCGAGCCAAATTAAACTCTTCATACACTACCAAGTCACTGGCATTTTTTATAGCAACCAAAATGGACTAAGATAAAGGTCAACAATCAATAAAATCAACCAATTTGCTTTCAAGGGCAGCAAGTGTCTCCAATCAGCCTGGAATATCAGAGACCAGAAGGCTTAAATAACAGAAATTGATGTCTCACAATTCTAGAAGCCAGGAAGTATAAAACCACTCAGCCCGCAGGTTCAGGAACGGGTGAGGGCCCCTCCTGGGCCCAGGTGGCCACCTTATGCTTGTGCACGCTCACAGACAGAGGGCAGGGGCTTGTGTCTTGTTCTTTCCTTAAAAGGGCAGCACTCCCATCATAGGCCCCACCCTCATGTTTCCTCTCTCCCTATAAGGGCAGCACTCCCATCATAGGCCCCACCCTCATGTTTCCTCTCTCCTTAAAAGGGCAGCACTCTCATCATAGGCCCCACCCTCATGTTTCCTCTCTCCTTATAAGGGCAGCACTCTCACCATAGGCCCCACCCTCATGTTTCCTCCCTCCCTATAAGGGTAGCACTCTCATCATAGGCCCTACCCTCATGTTTTCTTCTCTCCTTATAAGGGCAGCACTCTCATCATAGGCCCCACCCTCATGTTTCCTCTCTCCTTATAAGGGCAGCACTCTCACCATAGGCCCCACCCTCATGTTTCCTCCCTCCCTATAAGGGCAGCACTCCCATCATAGCCCCAACCACAAGTTTACACACAACCAATAAAGGCATCAAACCCAACAAATGCCCCAACCACAAAATAACAAACTCCTAATAAGGGTATCACACTAATCATAGGCCCCACCCTCATTTTTCCTCTCTCCCTATAAGGGCAGCACTCTCATCATAGGCCCCACCCTCATGTTTCCTCTCTCCCTATAAGGGTAGCACTCCCATCGTAGGCCCCACCCTCATGTTTTCATCACACCCTATAAGGGCAGCACTCTCATCATAGGCCCCACCCTCATGTTTCCTCCCTCCCTTTAAGGGCCGCACTCGCATCATGGCC
>CAUYON010060972.1:0-16730 GCA_963573935.1 Arctocebus calabarensis
TTACATGGATGGAGCTGGAACATATTCTTCTTAGCATAGTATCTCAAAAATGGAAGAAAAAGTATCCAATGTACTCAGCCCTAATATGAAGCTAATTTATAGCTTTCATATGAAGGCTAAAACCCAATTATAGCACAAGAATACAGGGAAAAGGGAAAGGGAGGAGAGGGGAGGGGGAAGGATGTGTGGAGAGAGAGCAATTAGTGGGATCACACCTATGGTGCATCTTAGCAGGGTACTGGTGAAACTTATTAAATGTAGAGTATCAATGTCTTTATATAGTGATCAAAAAAATGCCATGAAGGCAATCTCTAACAGTATGATCAAAATATTTCTGATTGTATATGAAGCATATTCTGCCCTATGATTGCACCAATGTACACAATTATGTTTAATAAAATTATTTTTTAAAAAAGATTAGATTAAAGATTCAAGTCAGACAGGTTAACTTCTTTAGCACTTGAGATTTTCTTGAAATGTGTTTATTATGCTATTAAAAAACAAAATATATAAGTCTCAGCAGTATTATTACTTCCCCTAAGCTCTGCCCTCCTTCACTTCACTCTCAAAAGAATCTGTAAAGAATGAGTGAGTTTTTACATCTTGCTTTCACCCTTTGATTTTCCTTAAACAACTATTTACATTACAAAACAGAGAGAGAGGCTTAATCCTGGGTCATATGGTATGAGTCCAAATTTCAATTGACCATTTATTAGTGAGACCTTAGGCAAGTTACTAAAATCTGTCTGTCACTTAGTTTCTTCACATGGGTGATGGTAGTGACAGTGACACCTACCCCTTGGGATTGCTATGAAAATTCAGTGAACTGACACATATGAGTACTCAGAACTAGTTAGGCACCTAATGTATGCTCCAAATAGATTCATCCACAGTTTTCCAGCCCCAGTACCCCAAAGCATTCCTTTCCTGCTAACCGAATCTAGTCTTCATAGTTGAAGTGAAGATGAGAAGGGGTCACAGTCAGTCAAAACTAGAGGACACATGGAATTAAACTGTCTTGTGAGACCCAAGAGTACATTTGTAAAGGTCAACAGAGAGCGATATTGACACTCCTCAAAGGTGAAGTATTGGCCAGTTATTCTTTGGCAATAAAGAAATTTTAATAAATATGAGGGGGTTAGGGACTAGGTTCCTAAAGAAAGCTAATGACTACCTGGTCATGGTAAAGAAGCCTAGTCAAAGATCAAATATAATCAATTTGAAAAGCTTTCAGAAGGTTAAACAAATAACTCAGGGGCAGGCCAGTTATCAGTCAGGGGCCAAATTACTTAAACACAACAAGGAAGAAACTTTAGGAATTATGTAAATAGGAGCTGGCCAAGCCTTATAAAAGGCCCAAAGTAGAAATCACCATCAAAAGTAAAAATCTTCTCTGAGCAACCCAACCCTCAGAGCAGTTGCTGACACCATGGCCTGCTGCTCCACCAGCTTCTGCGGATTTCCCAGCTGCTCTACCAGTGGGACCTGTGACTCCAGCTGCTGCCAGCCCAGCTGTTGCCAGCCAACCTGCCTCCAGCCAACCTGCCTCCAGACCAGCTGCTGCCAGCCAACCTGCTGCCAGACCAGCTGCTGTGGAACCAGCTGGGGCACTGGCTGTGGCCAGGAGGGTAGCTGTGGAGCTATGAGTAGCCGCACCAGGTGGTGCCGCCCAGACTGCCGTGTGGAAGGCACCTGTGTGCCCCCCTGCTGCGTGGTGAGCTGCACACCCCCAACCTGCTGCCAGCTGCACCGTGCCCAGGCCGCGTGCTGCCGCCCATCCTACTGTGGACAGTCCTGCTGCCGCCCAGCCTGTTGTTGTGAGCCCACCTGTTAAAAGCCAGTTTGCTGATTTTCAACTTGAGGTTTCAACTGTCAACTCAATCCATGAACTAATTATCTCTTCAACCACTCTTCGACCACTAACAAAATCTTGAACTTTTATTTGACTTTTGTTATGGGGGTTACCAAATATTTTTATTTCTCAAGCCTGTCTGATTCAACACTGGAAGGACCTTGATCTTCTCTCTGAGGATGCCAAAATACAAATTTACAAAAGAAATGAAAAAACAATTTTACCAGGGGATAGACCCTCAGCACACATTCAACCCTACACTCAGGCTCAGTGCTGCGAAGGCCATGGAAGAATCATCAGCCTTCTCACATATGTTCACCTCCTCTGTTCAACCACTCAGCAAATTGCACTTTCTATAAATGGGGAATCGTACACCAAAGTCTAATAAATTATATCTATTGGTGCAAAAAACATCTTTTCTTTTCATTGAGTGTATTCATGATGTATATTTCACAGAGAGTCATACAGAAGATTTTAATCTTTTTTAAATACCCCACACTGCTCTTCTGATATATAATTTGGAAAAATCCAGGAGAGGTTAATTCATATAATATATACAGAAATGGCTGTTCCGTGGGACCTCAGAAATGTGGCTCTGTGGCCTATCCTGACCTCACACAGTGCTTTCACAATCAGAAAATTATAGAAGCCAAGATCTCTCAATCTAGAGCCATAATATTACTTATTTTTCTGGTCTGTTAGAGGAATGATGTTCTGGACAATCTTCAAACAATGGAAATGTTTGCTAACAAATCACATAGTCTTGCAGGACATAGCAAGAGAAACAGAAGCTAGGGAAGCCTCTCTGAAAATGTATGTTCTCAATTAGATGGAATTTTTCACTCCAAACTCTTTTTCCCCCCCAGTATTTCTATACAGGAACTGAGCATAACAAAAGTTTTGCTTTATTTTCATAAACAACACATCTACTTTGGTTTAACATGTTCCCTTATGGAAATATAAATGTGTATTTGTGTATAATAATACACATACACAATAAACTTATATGCGTTTAAACACAAATACTAGGGAATGTTTCATACATGTAGGTGGTCTTATGGACAAGGATCAGTATTCATTCATGGTTTCTCAGACTTAGAACTAGGAAGTACAGGTTTTTTTTTTAACTTAGGTATAAGTTACAATGCTTGATTCAAGGACTAATGAAAATCTAGAAATTAGAAGGCATGCATAAAGGATAACATGTATGCAAAAGAGCAAAATATTGATTTCCCTGACATATTATCTAGAAACCTCATTCAATCCAGAAAATACCCATGAACAGCAGAAATGAAAAATGTTCCATCCCCTTGATTCTAACTACCCATCAATCCCTTTCACTTGTCACTACCTAGACAGCTACCTCTGGGAGAAAAGATAAAATGACAAGTGACATGGGTAAAATGCAAACTTGGCTTTTCATCACACTACAGGTTGAGAACTATTCATCCCCTTCTATTCAGTAAACATTTACTGAATCTCTACACACAAAATGGTGTAGAAGGCACTACACAGGATCGCAAAGTGAATTAGGCATGGTCAGACTATGCTCTTAAGGAATACGATCTAGAGCAGTGTTAGCCCTGAAATGTGTCTGAGAAATCCTCTCATGTTACAGATCAATAAACCAACATCCAGATGAATTAAGTGATTTTTCTGAGGTCACAGGGTCATTTATTGGTAAGAATCTGCTTGAGAGGGCCATTTAGTTTGATTGATTTAATTCTCAGTTAAGAGCTTGGTCCCACACATCATGTGACCATCCCAAATCACCTAAAGCTGGATACATTTAAAGTCCCTTTCAGCTTAAAATTTGATGATTGTAGGATACACCTATAAATCGAATAATATAGGTGAAATGGATAAATTCCTAGAAATTATACACATTTGTTGTGTATAAAAGCATAAACACAACATGATCTAAACACATCATGAGCTAAACATGATCAAGGCTTTATGTAGTATCGAGGCGGGTATGATTGAATAAGTTGTGGTATGATCAGGCTTTGGAATATTATACAGCTACTAAAAGAATACTAATATGTATATGATATAGCAACAGATCATATAATCTAGATAAAATGGATAAACATACAACCTACAAACTTAATCATGAAGAAATGGAAAATCTTAACAGACCTGTAACTAAGAGGGATATGGAATCAGTAATCAAAAAGCCTCCTAACAAAGAAAAGCTCAGAAGCAGAGGCTTCATTGGTGAATTACATCCAACATTTAAAGAAAAAAATAACACCAATCTTCCTCAAACTCTTTCAGAAAAGTAAGAAGGTAAAACACTTCCAAATTCATTCTATGAGCTGGCACTATCCTGATACCAAAGCCAGATAAAGCCATTGTAATAAAACTACAGACCAATATTCCTAATGAATGTTCATCACAAAAATCCCCCCAAAACACTAGCAAACATAATTCAACAGCTTTTTAAAAGGATTAAATGCTTCAACCAAGTGAGATTTTATCCTAGAATGCAAGGATGGTTCAACATACAAAAATCAATCAATGTAATACACTGCATTAACCAGAAGAAGGAAAAAACTTATGGTCATCTCAGTGCAGAAAAAGCATTTGACAAAATGCAAAATGATAATAAAAATAAAAGCCTCAATAAACCCGGCATAGAAGGAACTACCACAACATAATAAAAGTCATATATAAAAAGTCCATAGCTAATATCACAATCAACAGTGAAAGACTGAAAATATTTCCTCTAAGATGAGAAACAAGACAAATGTGCCCACTTTTGCTCACTGTATTTATAATAGAACTAGAAGTCCTAGCTAAAGCAATTAGGCAAGAAAGAGAAATAAAAGACAACTGAATTGGAAAGAAAAAACAAATTATATCTGTTCATACACAGGACCTTATATGTAGAAAACTCTAATGATTCCATGCCCCCCCCAAAAAAATCTATTAGAATTAACAAACAAATTTGATAAAGTTGCAGATATAATATCAACACATAAGTCAGTTGCATTTCTGTACATTAATATTTTTTAATTTCCTCTTGCAATACCATCTAAAATAATAAAATGTTTAGAAAAAAACTCAATCAAGGACAGAAAAGACTTGCACAACAGAACTACAAAATACTGCTGAAATAAATTAAAGAAGATAGGTGGCGCCTATGACTCAAGGAATAGGGTGCCAGAGGTGGCAGGTTCAAACCCGGCCCCAGCCAAAAAATTAATTAATTAAAGAAGATGCAAATGAATGGGAAGATATACCAGGTTCATGAATTGGGAAACTTAATATTGTTAAGATGTCAGTAGTACCCAAAGAATCTATAGATTTAATGTACTCCCTATCAAAATTCCAATGGTACTTTTTTGCAGAAATAGAAAAATTCATCCTAAAATTTATGTGGAGTCAAAAGGGGTTCCAAATAGCCAAAATAATCCTGAAAAAAAAGACACAAGTGGGTTTTACACTTCCCAATTTCAAAATTTATTACAATGCTACAATAATCATAAAAGTTTTTGATGATTGTAGAATTTGATGATTGTAGGATACACCTATAAATTGTATAATATGGGTGAAATGGATAAATTCCTAGAAATCATACACATTTGTTGTGTACCAAAGCATAAGCAAAAGCAAAGTGTGGAACTGACATAAAGAGAGACATATATAGATCAATGGAATAGAATAGAAAGCTCAGAAATAAGCCCTCACATATATGGTCAAATGACAATATTTTCTCATTCATTTATTAATTCATTCATTTAAATTGATAAATTATATATATTTATTGTGTATAAAACTTTACTTTGAAATAAGTATACTTTTTGCAATAGCTAACTACCATATGCATTAACATTAACTTGCATACTTTTTTTTGAGGTGAGAACACAAAATATTCTCTTAGTAATTCTATTCTCAATAATACAATACATTGCCATTAATTATAGTCGCCATGTTGTACAGCAGATATCTTAAAATTATTTCTCCTGTGTATATGAAGTTTTGACCAATATCTACTCACATCTCTCCCCACCCCACCCCTGTTAAGCACAATTCTACTTCTGCTTCTTCGAGCTCAGCTTTTTTTAGATCTTACTTGTAAGTGAGATTGTGCAGTGTTCAACTTTTTCTGTCTGAGATATTTCAGTTAGCATAATATCCTCAAGGTTCACCCATGTTGCTCCAAATTCCAGGGTTTTCTTCTTTTAATGACTAATAACATTTGTGTGTGTATATTGCATTTTCTTTCACCATTCACTCAATGATGACCACTAAGATTTTTTTTCCCTATCTTGGCTATTGAGACCAATGCCACAATGAACATAGTGCAGATATCTCTTCAGAATACTGATTTAGTTTTCCTTAGGTATATACACAGAAGTGGGATTTCTGGATTATATGGTAGTATTTTTAATGTTTTGAAGAAACTTCATATTTTTTTTATAATGGTTGTACTAATTTACATCTTTACCAATAGTGTACCAGGATTCCCTTTCCCACTTACCCTCCCCAACATTAGTTATTTTTTGCCTTTTCAAGAATAAGCATTCTAACAGATATGAGATGATATCTCATTATGGTTTCAATTTGCATTCTTGGATGTTTAGTGATATTGAGCATTTTTCATACTGTTTCAAGCTGTTGGCCATTTGTATGTCTTCTCTTGAGAAAAGTCTATTTAGACTTTTTGAACATTTTAAAATTGGGTTGTTTTCTTACTCTGGGTATTGAATTGTTTGAGTTTCTTATATGATTTGGATATCAACCCCTTATCAGACATATAATTTGCAAATATTTCCCCCCTTTCTGTATGTTGTCTGTTTACTTTGTTGGTTGTTTTTATTGCTCTGCAGAAACTTCTTAGTTTGTTATAATCCCATTTTGTCTATTTAGCTCCTTTTACCAGTGCTTTTGAGTTCACACCCAACCAATCTTTGTCCAGATAAATGTCACAGAGCTTTTCATCAATTTGGAGTTTCATGGTTCAGCCTTTAACCCATCTTTTTGTTGTTGATTTTTCAACATGGTATGAGATAAGGGTTTTATTTCATTCTTCTTCATATGAATATGGTCAAATGATTTTCAACAAAGGTGACAAAACCAGTTAAGATAGTTAAGATGGTTAATATAAATGGTTTAAATACTTAACACAAGTTTTATGTTGTTATATTTTACTACAATTAATTTTTTTAATTGTAAATATATGCAGGAGACCCAAACTTTGCTAAAATAGGCTGGTTATATTTGCAGAAGCAGGAGTAGAGGTATCAAAGAATGTGCACCAAACTGTTAATATTGATTGTGTCTTGAGTGCCTGTTTTGGAAGGGATGTGTGTGTGTGTGGAGGAGGAAAGCTATTAATTTTTCTTTATATTCCTCTGTGCTGTTTCGTCTGTTACAATGTGTATTCATTACTAGTATATATTTTTTATTTTTTTAATTTCAGGTTGACATGAGAGTACAAATGTTTAGGTTACATTATTTTCATTTCTAAGGTAAAGTTCAAGTTGTAGCTGAACCCTTCACCCAGGCGGCATGCTGAACACCCTCACATAGTGTACAGTAGGTGAGATAATAGCCAGTCATCCTCTATCCTCCAACCTCCCCTTTCCCTCACTTCCTCACCCCCTCACTAGACTATACTTGCATTTTTCTTTCATGTGGGCTTGTAGTTGTTTCTATATTGGTTTCAAATTAGTATCAAGTACATTGGATACTTGCTTGTCCATTCTTCTAATACTTTACTGAGAATAATGTATTTCAACTCCTTCCAGGCAAACACAAAAGAAGTAAAGTCTCCATCTTTTATTATGGCTGAATAGTACTCCACAATATACATATACCACAGCCTGCTAATTCATTCATGTGTTGATGGGCACTTGGGTTGCTTCCACATCTTGGCAATTGTGAATTGAGCTGCAATAAACATTCTAGTGCAAATGTCCTTGTGGTAAAATGATTTTTTTTTTTCTTCTGGGTAGATACCTACTAATGGGATTGTGGAATCAAATGGAAGGTCCACTTTTAGTTCTTTGAGAATTCTCCATATTTCTTTCCATAGAGGCTGTATTAATTTGCAATCCCATATATTTTTAATTTAATAGAATCAGAAAACAATCTGTGAGCAAAAATCTAATTAAAGATTTTAGTTGGTAATATGTGTATTGATGACTAATAGCAAAAATATTAGTTAAAGCTCTAACTTGCACAAACTCATCATAGAAAGGCTTACTTGGTTTGAATGTCATTCAATCAAGTTATGTTTTGATGACACTTATATTATTGTTTCTAAGTATGGGCAAATTATTTATAAAATTATGATCATCATGGAGTGACGACTTAGGAAGAAAGTCAGTTTAAATAAATTACACATAAGGTTATCAAAGGACAAGTATGACAAAGGAAGCCAGGTCAACACTTAGCTCAAGTCCAGTCTGTCATGTGACTTGCACAAAGAGGCATTGCTGTGATTGGCTTCCAGGATAATCCGTCACTTAGTCCCAAAGGTGAAAAGGAACATGATGAGACTTAATTGAACAATAACCAGATCAGGTTATTAAAATGCTATTTTTAATTTTTTAAACAACTCAGATATTAGCCAGTCTGAAACAGACTTTGCAACTGACATCAAAGAAAGATGTTAGGTAAACATGCAGCTCTAAGGAACATATAAAAGGACAGGAAGGTGCAGCCATAACTCAAACTTCTCTAACAGTACAATTCTCAACCCAACTCCTGACATCATGGCCTGCTGCTCCACCAACTTCTGCGGATTTCCCAGCTGCTCTACCAGTGGGACCTGTGGCTCCAGCTGCTGCCAGCCCAGCTGTTGCCAGCCAACCTGCCTCCAGACCAGCTGCTGCCAGCCAACCTGCCTCCAGACCAGCTGCTGCCAGCCAACCTGTCTCCAGACAAGCTGCTGCCAGCCAACCTGCTGCCAGACCAGCTGCTGTGGAACCAGCTGGGGCACTGGCTGTGGCCAGGAGGGTAGCTGTGGAGCAGTGAGTAGCCGCACCAGGTGGTGCCGCCCAGACTGCCGCGTGGAGGGCACCTGCGTGCCCCCCTGCTGCGTGGTGAGCTGCACACCCCCAACCTGCTGCCAGCTGCACCATGCCCAGGCCGCGTGCTGCCGTCCATCCTACTGTGGACAGTCCTGCTGCCGCCCAGCCTGCTGCTGTGAGCCCACCTGCTGTGAACCCAGTTGTTAAAAGCCAGGGTTGCTGATCACTTAAGAATAAAAGAGGAAGCACAGCAAAGGTGCCCTGATCTCTGAAGAATGTTCAGTTTTGTTTGGAAGTTAAGTACTATGATGCTGCTAAACTGCTCAGAGATCATGAAACTCTCTAGTCAGGACCTTGATGGGTGCACTGAGTTAGCTCACTGAAACATGTAGGAATCAGTGTTCTGAATATCCTTCCCTGTCTGAGTAGGGGACCAGGATGGGGTCATTCTTCATTTCAGTGACTCTCTGCACCTGACCCTATCTCTTGATCCCCATCTCTGACCTGCTTTCAGCTTTAACCTCCTCTGTTGATTTCAAATAAAATGTTTTAATGTGCAAAATAAACTGAGTTATGTCCTCCTTCTACCTTTAAGCATGTCCTCCTATAGATGGAATCCAAGAAGAGTACTTTTACATTTTGTAAATAATCCAAAGCCATGAACAAAAAGAAAGATTAAATACAAATTAAATTATGCTCGGCCCATGAATTAAATAAGCTTTTTAATTATTCTTATACAGTAGAACCCCTATAAATTGACCACCCAAGGGGCTATAACAAACTGGTCAACATAGGGAGGTGGTTAACATAAGGAACTGGGCCTACTGTACTGATATGTACATGTGGTGCCAGTCCAGTCCATGAAAATTAGGTCAACTTAAGGAGGTGGTCTGTGTAAAGCAGTGGTTCTCAACCTTCCTAATGCCGTGATGTATTTTCATTGTTACAAAGGGGTCTCAACCCACAGGTTGGGAACCGCTGATGTAGAGGGTGGTCAACTATGAAGATTCTACAGCACTTACATGCTCTCATCTATTATGATTAGCCACTTTCACCTAAAATTTTCAGGTTGATCAAAGCTACGGATACCAACTAGATGTACCTATACCATTTTTAGTCTCCCCCATTTAACATACTAGATGTACTTCACTCATGCCCAACATCTAAAGAAGTTGTATTACCTAAAATATATTTTTAAAAGGCTACCAAATACCGTCTATTTTCCAAGAGCATTTAGATTTGATTCCTATACCTTAGCCTATCACATTCTTCCCACTCATCCTCAAATTGTTCTCTCAGCCTCAACTCTCAATATTCACCTTCATTTACTGAATATCATGTATCTCTGGTCTCAATGACAGGAGAACAAACAGCTCTGGAGAACAACCATTGAGTTCCACAATCAGATGCATGAAACAAAATATACACAAAACAAAAATTGAAACACCATATTATATTTTGCACTTTGCTAGCCCAAGTTGAAAGATGGTCTTTTAGAAGTTAACACAAACCTAGAACAAAAAAAAAAAATAGCTTTTATCATTCAATTTTTAAATTCCTCATTAAGCATTTGAGTGTAATTTTCAAAATACACAAATACAGGACACACCAAGAAACATATTTTTCAAGTTATTTAACAGCTCCCAGCACTTACCTCTATTGTTTAATTAGTAGCAATGATGGCTCACACAAGATTGTGCATTTCAACGAAGAATAAAGTAGAAGGCAGGGAATATACTCTTCGAAATGTCATAAGTCCTAGAGGTTTTCTTCCTGAGTCTTGGCTCAATTATAAAATCCAGAAAAAAAATTCAACATTTCCTAGTCTCTTTTTACAGCAAATAACAAGGCTTTTTCATGAGACACACTCCAGCTTGAAAGCTCTGTTTAATCGTATTTGATTGGTGCTGACATTCCTGAGTCATGCCTTTTACTCCACCTATTCAATCAACATTCATCAAATCAGATTCAAGAAACATTTATTTAGATCCTACTGGAAGCTAAGCACTCTGTTGGACACCTTCCTATAAAGTGTATCATTTGATTCGCAAGAAAATATTTCTGGCCTATAACATAAATAATATTTACACATTTCAAATTGGTTGCCATGAAAGGAACTAGAATGGTAGTTTGATATGATGTTGGGGTAAATGAGATAAAAGGTACTTCTTCAGTTCAGTGAATGTCCTGCTGCCCTAAATTCAACAGAATTTCTTCAGAAAAAATAATAGTCAAAAATAACAACACAATTACACTTAGCCTTAGTGCTCTGGATAGATTGTCACATGAACTAATTATCATGAAAAATAAGGGTGTTTACTTGGACTTAAATAGGAAGACTCTTTGAACACGGTAAACCACAAGTATGTTCCAAAGAGCAAAGGACTAGGATGAGGAGTCCTGATGAAACTATAAAACAAAGTAATTTCCAAATTGCTGCTCATAATGTGTCTTAAGTGTTTCAATGTAAGCCAATCAGAGGACCACTGAGCAAGAGATTGAAACGAAAACAAGGAAAATATGTTGAGAATTTTATAAACAGCGGCTGGCTCAGATATATAAAAGGCTTGACGTGGAAGTCAGAGCCAAAACTCAGAAATTCCTCCAAGCAACCCTATTCTCAACCCAACTCCTGACATCATGGCCTGCTGCTCCACCAGCTTCTGCGGATTTCCCAGCTGCTCTACCAGTGGGACCTGTGGCTCCAGCTGCTGCCAGCCCAGCTGTTGCCAGCCAACCTGCCTCCAGACCAGCTGCTGCCAGCCAACCTGTCTCCAGACAAGCTGCTGCCAGCCAACCTGCTGCCAGACAAGCTGCTGTGGAAACAGCTGGGGCACTGGCTGTGGCCAGGAGGGTAGCTGTGGAGCCGTGAGTAGCCGCACCAGGTGGTGCCGCCCAGACTGCCGTGTGGAAGGCACCTGCGTGCCCCCCTGCTGCGTGGTGAGCTGCACACCCCCAACCTGCTGCCAGCTGCACCATGCCCAGGCCGCGTGCTGCCGCCCATCCTACTGTGGACAGTCCTGCTGTCGCCCAGCCTGCTGCTGTGAGCCCACCTGCTGTGAGCCCACCTGTTGAAAACCTCCTTCTAATAGGAACCCCGAGAAGGTGGCCCCCCACCACTAACCAACATAGAATCCCAACAAACTTCTGGATTTTGATAGCTATAGCTCAGCTTGCAGCTTCTTGTCATACAACTACATAATTTTCCTAGGTTATAAATTCATTTACAAAGAAAGATGAAAATTACCAGTGAAATTCCTATGATATGGAAAGGATTGTGTTATATTTCATTATAAATATCACTTGAAATATTTCAACAGCTTCTTGGAACTCAGATTTAATAAAATATTTTCTTCTCTGCAATGATAAAGTTGTTATTGAAACTCTCTTTTTCTTGGAATGTGTTAACGATAATGGGGTACTGAGATTTCTCAAAATCTCATTATGGCATCACTTTTCCTTATTTTTGTTCTTTTAATAATGATTTTTTTTTATTAAATCATGGTTGTGTACATAAATGCAATCATGGGGTACAATGTGTTGGTTTTATATACAATTTGAAATATTTTCATCGAACTGGTTGACATATCTTTCATGGCATTTTCTTCATTATTGTGTGCAGACATTTATAGTCTACATTTAGTAAGTTTCACCTATACCCTCCTAAGATGCACTGTAAGTGTGGACCCACTAATTACTCTCCCTCCGCCCATCCTCCCCCGACCCCTCCCCTCCCTTGCCCTTTTCCATGTTCTTGTGCTATAATCCCTACTATGAAAATAATGATCTTTAAAAGTGTTTTCCTTTGTTTTGCCACTAAAAGTTCCAATATTTTGTGGCCAAAATATATGATTAAAACAACAAGACAGTATTTAGGAACTACTTCCCAAGGTGCTCATATGTGTAAGGTAGTGGGCTGGGTCTTCCCAAAGATCATCTTTACAAAATGGAATATCATGTAATTCAACTCCTTGATTTACTGTCAAATCTATTCAATCATTTATATATAGACAATTCTTTCAATCATCAAAGGTATACAAAGCATAATACAAAATGGGAAAGACAATAAACACAAGATCACAGAATAATAGCTGACCTCTTATTCTATAAATATGTTTTTTTCCATAGTTCCTTGCTTACAGCTCCCATAGCCATTGTAATAATGTTGGGGTATTTTAGGCCTCAGAAATACAATTCTCTCCCTGACTTTCTGATGCCTTTCTATTATCTCCTTTTTCTCCCCAAGGTAGAAATCTTCCCCCATCTTTCTGCCTTGGAATAGGCCATAAATAAATTCTCTTACCTACCTTGTCTGATTGTAGGTCATAAGACTCCCACTCCAGAAGGGGTCCTGTCCCATACCCTGGAAGAAGGAATGCTTCATAGAGGCCCAGAAAAATCAGGCCTTGCTGGGTTCTCCTGCTCAGTCTATTAGTAGTAGATCAGACCTTTTTTGTTTAATCACATTTCTACACAGTTGTCAGTCATGCTTATCCAAGGAAGTCTCTAAAAAAGGTCCGAGAAGACAGAGTTGAGAGAGGTCCCTATGATGGAATGCATTCAGGTTCCTGGAGGGTGGTGCATCCAGGGAGGGTGTGGAAGTGCTGAGCCCCTTCCTCCACACCTGGCCCTACACATCTCCTCTTCTGTGCCCTTTGTAACATCCTTTGTAATAAATCAAAGAGAATTAAATATAGTAATAAGAAAATGTGATATATATACACCCAATGGAATACTAGTCAGTCTTTAAAAAGAAGGAAATTCTGTCACATACTATGACATAGATAAACTCAGAAGACACCATGCTACAGGCAATGAAATAAATTTCATTTTCTTAATTTACTTAGGGGAGGTAAGGGAATGCTCAGATTAGTCTTCACTTTAGGAGAGGAGTGCCATACCTTAAATTTTTGCACTGAAGATGTTGAAAACAGAGGAAGAGGAGAAAAACACAGAAATGGAGATCTGGTATGCAGCACCATGGACTCCAGTGCCTTTACTAATAATGTATTTAAAACCCTCAAATGTCAGAGCTTTTTGCCAGGTAAGATAAATCTTTACAGTATCAAAGATTCTGCTGAATTTAGATATGAGTTAATAACTCCTAAGTTCGTAACCATGACAAATCCACATATTTCAAGCAGCCAAGGTGGAAAAATAGCTAATCAAAGAAAACTGTGATGAAGCCTTTGCTTAAAAAGAAGCAAGAAATTCACTAAGAAGCCAAGTTTTTAATTTGAATTTGATGTGGGATTTAAAAATACATTAAAACCTCCACCTCCCTACACTGACCACCTTTTTAAGTTGACCTAATTTTCATAGACCAGACATGCACCACATGTGCATATCAGTACAGCAGGCCTAGTTCCTCATGTTGACCAACTCTGTATGGAGACCAGTTTGTTATAGTCCCTTGTGTAGTCAACAGACAGAGGTTCTACTGTATGTCTTAATTCTGACTTGAAAGTAGTTATAATCTAAACTTGAAACCCATTTCTGGAAAAGCAGAACTACTAACACTTGGGGTTCTGATTCAAAACCCATGAGCAGCATTTTAATTTCTATTTCACTGCAATGCAGCCCACACTCCATGGAGGCCAGGTCACCTTTTGTTGCACAGAAACAAAACTTTCATCTTCACCTTCTTCGGTTGCTTATTCAAACCATGGAATCTTTCTAGCAAACTGGACTAGTCTCTCCTGACATCTGCAATAAACCATTTGCCGTAGATGCAAAACATTATGGTATGTCACATACTCCAATGTTCATATATTAAAAGTATGATTTTTATATTGTTAAGAACATTGAAATCTATAGAATAGCCTAAGATAAAAGATTAGATTCGGGGGAGCCAAGATGGCGATCTGTAGCCAGCTTTCTGAACCCAGCAGAGGTTCCTGTCCAGAAGGAGAGTTAAAGGACAGAAACTCATCAAGAAAGCCGATGGTTTCGATCTGAGCCAAAAGGAAAGGTCGAAGAGCGCACATCAACCCTGCTGGGGTGACCTGAGACCCCGAGGACACAAACAAAAAGGTACAGAGCACATCACCAAGTGGACGATAGTCCCCTCCCCCATGAGAGAGGTTTGCAGTATACTCCATAACTCCATACAAACAAGCGAGCAGAGTTCAGATGTCTCTCCCACGGGAGAGACCCTCTAAAAACCAGACCTCCTTCCCCTACTAGGGTGCCACGGTGCTCTCTATACAAAACTATATATACTTTCTACCTGCAAGTTGGTGTTCCTGGTGTTCCCCTCCACTCTCAGCCCGAGGTCTGGAGGCCTGTTCCCCACAGAGTCCAGATTCTTGAAGACTTTCTTGAGGGGTGTGGACAGGTGCAGACTGTTGTTGAACTGTGTTGGTTTTCCGGCTCGGACTGGTGAGAGGGGAGACCTGGCTGGTGGGAAGGTCTCCTGAGGCACGAAACGGCAGCCAGCTCCAGCAACCAGCTCTGGAAACAGTAGCAGGAGAGCTGCAACCTGGGGATGTTTTGAGGAGACACTCCCAGTCTTCTGGGCAGCCAGGGGAAGCGGGCAGCTTCTCCGGTGCTGGCAGAATGGACGGCAACCAGGGTATGTGAAGGATCTGCCTGAGGTGGTACCGGCTGGACACAGCAGGGATTAGAATACTCACAGAGGGGCTGCTTTGCTTAACCTGGCCCTCAGGGGATGAAAGCTGAGACAAAGGGCTGGAACTCACAGAGTAAGTAAAACCCATTTGCAGCCCCACTCTGATCAGGGAAAATAGCCTTGACAGAAATAAATTCTGCAAACTTGTTCTGTTCCAGCAGCAACATCAATCAGGGACAGGGCTGGAACTGAGTGAATCGCCCCAGCACCTAGCAAGTACCCAGGTTGTCAGCCCTCACCTCCCCCTGCCAAACAGTGACAAGGAGTAGCAGACTGACTGTGGAGCCATGTGTCCCAGGCAGGTGCAAACCTCTGGAGCATCTGCTCATTGGAGGAAACTGGATCACAACTGTTACCACTGACTGGGTGTGACAGAGGGGCAAGGCTGGGAAGGAGGCATTAACCTTCCCAGACTAATTTATTTGCTGGGGGGGGTGTCCTCCCAAGCTCACAGGGCATCGAAGTGAATTATACAAGAGCTTCCAGCAGATCCCTGCTATCTAGTTGCCAGAGACTTTTTTAACTCTTCCATTTGAGATCGGTGCTGGCTAGGACAATTCATTGGGACCTCCTCAGCTGGGCTAATCACCCGAGGACTTTCCAAAGTGGTACCCTGGGTGTGTGGTAGTGGGAAGGTTTGATATGGCTTTTTCAATTGTTGCCTGTGGGGGGTGCGGTGACTTAACTCTGGTATTCCTTCACAGCTCAGATTTCAATCCAGAGTAACGGATTCTCTAGGGAAAGACAAAGACCAGCTGAAAATAAGACAGACACATTTAACCCCACCACACCAAGAAGGTCCCCAGTTTTGCAAGCAGTGGCTCTCGACGAGTCCTTGGCAAAACTCCAGAGGAAACGGTACAGACACCAGTCCAAGCTTTTAAGCAAAGGACTGGTCAATCACTACTCCTAGAATTCCCAGCCCAAATAGTCCTTATCTACTCATCTAGCCAAATGGTGTAAGATTAATCATGGGGCAGAATCAATGGAAAAACTCTGGAAATATGAATAACCAGACTAGGTCAACACCCCCAAGGAATAATCTGGCAGACATAAGCGAGGATCCTATGCATAAACAGATGGATGAAATGTCAGAAATTGAATTCAAAATTTGGATTCAAAAAAGATCAATAAAATAGAGGAAAAGTTGGATTTAGAAATTCTGGGTGCATTTCAAAAATTGTCTCAAGAAGTCAAGGAATTCAAAGACCAAATGACCAAAGATTTGGACACATTGAGGCAAGAAATTGCAGCCCTCAAAGAT
>CAUYON010060973.1:0-11235 GCA_963573935.1 Arctocebus calabarensis
CTATAGTCCCAGCTACTTGGGAGGCAGAGGCAAGAGACTCACTTGAGCCCAGGAATTGGAGGTTGCTGTGAGCTGTGATGCCACAGCACTCTATCCAGGGTGACAGCTTGAGGCTCTGTCTCAAAAAAAAAAAAAAAGAAAAAAAAATACCAATTTCATCTTTTTTTCCCTTCATTTTAAAGACACATCCTCCTCTGTTAACAGAGAATGGTCATGTTCTAATTTTGTATTATATGAAAAGTCTTACTGTAAAAATTAAAAATTTCTTTCTTTTTTTTTTGAGACAGAGCCTCAAGCTGTCACCCTGGATAGAGTGCTGTTGCATCACAGCTCACAGCAACCTCCAATTCCTGGGCTTAAGCGAGTCTCTTGCCTCTGCCTCCCAAGTAGCTGGGACTACAGGCACCCGCCACAATGCCTGGCCATTTTTTGGTTGTAGCCATCATTGTTGTTTGGCAGGCCCTGGCTAGATTCGAACCTGCCAGCTCAGGTGTAGGTGGCTGGCGCCTTAGCCCGTTGAGCCATAGGCGCCGAGCCTAAAAATTTCTTTTACCTAAAATTAAGATTCTAAATATGTAAACTATTTTAGTCATGTGTTAAAGACCATTGAAGGATTAGCTTTTTAAAAGTTTTTACCTACTCTTGCAATATTAAGATTTAAAAATTTTAAAAAAAATCTAAAAATTTGATCAATACTTTTTAAAATGTTAACCTTCAGAAATGAAATCTCAATTCTGGTAGATGGGCTAAAATCTATAAAAGTACTCTTTATGACATGTAGATTCTTTTGAAATGAAGACATTTCGTGAAATTAAAACTTTACAATGCCTCAAAAATCAGTCAATTTTTCAAAAATTAACTGAGAAATCTTTTTATTTTTGTTTTTTTGAGACAGAGCCTCAAGCTGTCACCCTGGATAGAGTACTGTGGCATCAAAGCTCACAGCAACCTCCAATTCCTGGGCTCAAGGGAGTCTCTTGCCTCCGCCTCCCAAGTAGCTGGGACCACAAGCGCCCGCTACAAAGCCGGGCCATTTTTTGGTTGCAGCCGTCATTGTTGTTTGGCACCCGCCAGCTCAGGTGTAAGCGGCTGACGCCTTAGCCTGTTGAGCCACAGGCACTGAGCCTGAGAAGTCTTTTTTATCTCTAGGAAAATCTTGCTCATTCCGCAAATAATGAAACTCAAAGTGCAGGGTCATCCTATTGAATTAGCCACAGGTTATAGGCACTACAAATACGCAACAAGAAATTGCATGCTCCATTCAACTAGACATGTCCTAACTGAAATATAAATTTATTTAAAATGTTTTATAGTCATTTAAAAATTGTATCAGAAAAACATCAGGAAATATTAAATATTTGGGACTCATTTTCCCTACTCTTCTGTCCAGTTAGTTGAATCAATCCTAAATAACAAAACAATCCAGTAACTAAAAATAAAACACTTCAAGTAAACAAAAGACTAAAAAAAAAAAATTAAAAAGTCACATGGCAGTAGAGAGGATTAGATATTTTGAAACGAAACTTTTCCTTTGAGAAATTTAATCACTCAAAACTATAAACTGAATAAACAGTTTCTTTTGTCAAGCCCTTAACTAACTCCGAATTCACTTCTTTTATTTTTAGGATTGGGTTTGGCTTTTATTCCATTAGAATAAGGAGGTACAAGCATTTTTTTGTTATGTGGATGAATTGTATAGTGCTTTTAACATACTCATCACCCAAGTCATGCACCTTGTCTCCAATAGGTAGTTTTTGATCCATCACCCCATCCCACCTCTTCTGAGTCTCCAAAGTCTGTCATATCACTGTATCACACATACCTGGGTATAGCTCCTATTTAGAAGTGAGTACATATGGTATTTGTTTTTCCGCTCCAGAGATAATTCACTTAGCATAACAGCCTCCAGTTCCATCCAAATTGCATTCTCTCCTTTCATACAACACCCAAATTCATTATTTAATGAATCATCTGAGAATTAGTGGCTCATACCTAATTGTTTCCTACATTATTACCTCTGCATGTGAAATGCCTTAACTCTGAAAAAATTCACTCACCTAACTAAGCACACATCTCTCAATCCCCATCCCTCCGCTCCCCTTCCTGGAACTTTCCAGGACCTCCTCCATCTAGTCACTTCCCCTACCCATCCAGGGTTCTTTGTTCTGGCTTGGTGTTTCCACAGGACATAAAATAAAAAAACAAATATTAAATGATTTTAAAAACTGGTTTCTCGCCCTACTTCCCTGATCCTTCAATTTACTACTCTGCTTAAAACCTGTTAGTGTTTTCCACAGCCAAGAGGGCAGTGTTTTTCAAATTACCACTTGCCAATAAATACAGTGGTTCCCGGGCGGCGCCTATGGCTCAGTGAGTAGGGCACCGGCCCCATATGCTGGAGGTGGTGGGTTCATACCCAGCCCTGGCCAAAAACTGCAAAAAAAAAAAAAAAAAATACAGTGGTTCCCTACCATCAATCACTCTTTCTTAAAAATAAAACAGATAGAATAGTATACAAACTACCAGAGTGTATCACATAAACGTATTATCTTGGGACATTTTAACATTTGCATGTGAGCATATTAAGCTGCAATATGTACATATAAAAATATGTATCTTTCCAATGGGCCACAGCCATAAAGTTTGAAATACAACAGCCTAATACAACAGGATAAACTAAAGTCTTTCCTTTGATCTACTAGGCTCTCTAACCTGGCTCCTGCATAGGGCTCTAGACCTCTTGCTACATCAAAAGGATCTGAAGCCAAAAAAGTTCCCCATGCCAAACTTTTTTGTAGTTCCTGCTTTAGTGCTATCAATCACTATTCCCTCTGCCTTGAATACCCTTTCATTTATCTAAGAGACCGGTCCTCATCTTTTAGTATTTAATGCTTTTCATCTCCGCCACAAGGCCTTTTTATTCTTCCCTCAGTAGCTAATGCTACTCTCTCTCTCTCTCTGTGCCTCTATAATGTCCTACAGTTCCTTCAACATTTCACTGTACATTTTCATTTTAGGCTTGAATGTCTTACTAACTCCAAACTCCTCAAGGGAAGGAACCCATTTTTCACTAATTTCTTCAGCAGGACTAAGTTCTTGAACCTTAAAAAGGGATCAAAGGTGGTAAAATGAACAAAGTATTAAGAACTTGCATCTAACTTCTCTGTTAGGAATTACAGGGTGGTTACCATTGCAACAAAGCCCATTCATGTTGCGGTGCTGGATCAAGATTTCCGTATTTTTGCTACAACCCCCTGAGGTAGAAAGAGGTGCCAGCTTCTTGTCTTTCAGTAAGGGACTCGGTTAAGGCTGCAATGTTGCAGCACTCACTTCTATGCTTCAGGAAGTTATTTGGGGTTAGGGGGGAAAGGAAGTACTCCAGAGATTCCCACAGGCAGATAAGTCACAAACAGCATTATTAGACTCCATTAGCAGGGGAGCCATATTTTATATATAATTAGCTTTTTAAAATTTTTTAAATTTTTTTTTTGAGAGAAGAGTCTTATATCGCCCTCAGTAGAGTGCCATAGCATCATAGCTCACAGCAACCTCAAACTATAATTAGCTCTTAATGGTGAAAGGGAGAGAAAGAATTGCCAACATAAGCTCAGTAAAACAAAAGATAGCACGAGATAACTGGATGAAGTTACTTGATTTCTGTTGCCTACTCTAAGAGTTCTGAAAATAGCTACTGACTCATTGCTGTCATTATGAGATACTATTTGGGAGTCTGGGGTCATACCTAACTGGGGCTCCTCACTGAAGCTTTGAAGCTTGTCATAGAACTTCATTTTACATACGTGAACGCCTTAGTTTTTAAGGGATCTGATACACCTATTTTATAAACTCACCCTTTAGGTACAATCAAAAACAGTTCAAGCAACAGCCAAGATACTTTGATAGACTCTGCCAAATGTCACTTTCAGCTGTTCTTTTCCGTTTCCACATAATTCATAACTATTTACAGGAGTCACAAATTTTTTCCTGCCCAAACTGATCACTGATTTTATTCAAAATAATTCCCTTGCTTAGTCTTTGCCCCTAGACTTGCAATCATATCCACAACTAAGGCAAAGATAAATCCTTGTTATAACCTAACAATTAAAAATGTATTTGTAATATGTAAAACTCTTCACCCCCCATTAAATTTTAGATACCAGGCAGAGTAAGGTATAGCCAGGGTAAAACTTTAAAAGTCATTTTAAGCTGTTTCCTTTTATTTTAAATATGTCCAGACACTTATGCTAATTCCACGAACATTTATTAGGTATAAAAACTTCAGCATGTGCCTTCACTGTATATTCTTGTACTTCCCTTCCTATCATCAACTCAGAGAAGCCACTATCAATCAAAAAGTGTTGGAGCTCCAAATACAGGCTTTCAGAAAATCAGCACCACAAATGTTTGCTCCTTTCCCTCTAAGGGAAATAGTCACACTTAGGGCTTTACTAACTAAAAGGCAAAGAAACTTGATTGCAGACAAATTTAGTTATGTTTAGTTATGTGTGTTACATGGAGAAGGGGGCTTATACGAGTCCCCTCAGTATAAAGTTCATCCCAAACTTCCCTTGGTAAAAATGACAGGAGTTCATGGACCTTAAAGATTGTGGAGAACTGAATTTCTTCAAAGATTGTGGAGAACTGAATTTCTTCCATGGTGCTACCACTACACACAATCTAGAGAGAAAGCAGCCTTCAACAAGAAAAACTGCTGCTTGTTTATGTTTTTGCTCCAGCATATTTTAAACTGAGGAGCTACAGATGCTCAAGGAAAGCCATATTTCAAAGATTTTTACTAGTAGTACTTGTCGGTATTTTCTCTTATCTAAAAATTGGTGCAATTCACCCGAAACATTTTTCAAATGCCATTATTTTCCAGCTTATGCGCTTAAGACTGCTTAGAGGGAGGAAAAAAGTCTCCATCTGAAAAATCTCCTTCAAGAAACCAACTAATAATCATTAAAATGGAGAGAAGAAAAAAAAAACTTCATTTTACAAGTTGGAAAAATCCTTGAAAGTCTTCTCATCTAATCTTCATTTTACAAATAAGAAAACAGAGTCCACTGAGGTTAAGTCATTTGCCTCAGAGCACTAAGCTACTAATAGCAGCACTAGAAATAGAATGAGGTATTTTAATTACTATTAGCAACACCCCAAATCACGCAAGTTATACTCTCATAACTTGTCACTTAAGGTTTAAAAACCATTATCACATTCTCAATTTCCGAGGAAGGACTCCATGGTCTAAATTTTCAAAGTTATGCAAATTAATAAACTTCAAATTCTAACTCCAATTAAAAGGTACTTTTCTCTTAAAGTTTCAATAAGTGTGTGTACATCCCTAAACCATCACATGAATCCATTCTTTTAAATCCTACCTCTCAACTACACTTTAATATATGTTTGTTCAGCATTTAAAAAAAAAAAAAGAAGATTCTGGAAGTTCCTCTTAGACAAAATTAGTAGATCATTACTCCATTAACACGGGTTTGCAGATTAAATGAGACAGTCACATTTTATCAATTTAATAAACAGTTGGAAAATAGTGCTCTTGGTTTGCTTTGGGTCTGAAAGATGATGTAGACCTGACATTGTAAACACTAACTGAAGATCTGAGTTTAAATGAGAATAACAAAAAAAGTGAAGAACAAGTTACTTCAACAAAAAGCCTTTTCCTACCGAGTGCACCAGCATTGTGGAGACGGCATCAGCTAAGATTTTCATTTTAATGCCCACAATGAATCAATTCTATGTTTTTAGCTTGAGATATTCAAGGGCAAAACAGAGGGCACAGTGAGGGCAACATTTACACTGGATCACTTTCAAGGACAGTAGCCTAACCACTCATTACAACCGTTCCTTTGTGCAACTGATTATTTTAAAAGTACAGAGAGAATGTAGTACTTCTGTTTGAAATATACTATCAGCAAAATCTAAGATAACATGGTTTTGGTTACAGACTGATGCAGCAGTTTAACCAGTAAAGTGTAGAATGCGTTGCTTATAAATATTATTCATAAAACTACGCTCAAGTTACAAACGGTATATACACGTGTTCCTTAATTCTAACCTCTGCTGTCACGCTACAAAAACATGCCTTCTTAAAAGGTTACCACGCCTATATTTTTAAAGTGTAACCAGCTTACCAAACTGGCCAATTAGTTTGAAAACACACTCACCACCACTGCTCAATCACACACATACACAAACAGATTCAAAGCTGTGTTAAGCAAAAATCCTTACCCCATTTTGCCCAATGTAAACTTGCTCTGAAGTTTCAGCTCTTATGCCAGGGAATAACTTCCAAAGGAATTTCTCCGTCTGCTATTTCGCAGTTGGTTTTCAACCCCCCACCCAGATCCTCTTCCGGAGGTATTTCAATGATGCTGACAATTCAATTAGTTCTCTTAGGTAAAATGATTTCTCTGTCGTATATACCAAAACGTTCAAAGAGAGGCGGCATTTGCTTATTAGAGCTAAAATGCTGTGTGGAGGAGATAGCAGTCCACTCTATTTCACAAAAAAGAGTCTTACATGTAGGAAAACGCAGAATCCAGCTTCACGGAGTCCTATAAAAAATGAGTTCGCTGGTCATTTCACTCATGTCCTCCACACTCAAGAGTGCTAGGTAACTCGGCCTTTTCGGTGCTAAGGCTGCGGGTTCAAATTTCTCCACCACACCAAGTCCCTGGAGGGGTGGAGCGTGCAACTGAACGCAACGTGCACTTGAATAAAAATCCTAAAAGCAGCAATGCCACTGCTTCTCTACACTCACGTTAGAAAAGAAGTACATAGAAAAATCTCCTCGAAGTGCAAACCTGGCAGCTCGCGACGTGCACGAACTCCACATTGGAATCTTTTAAATTTCTCTCCTAAGACTCGGAGCGGAGAGGAGGTGGGGAGGAGGAAGAGAAGGTTGGGCAGGATCGATTCATTCTCCCGAAGAGAATACACGGAGCCATTTCCAGGCTGGCAGCAGGCTGGGGGCGCAGCACACGCCGAGGAGCAGGGGGAGGGGGCCCGGCTCCCACCTCCCTCAGCCCCTTCCCGCCTCCCGCTGCCGAGCACAATGGAGCCTGGCTCGTGCCCGGCCCTTCATTCGCGGCTGCCCCCTCTTCCCTCCTCTCTTCAGAGCACAGCGGGTCTGAGGCTCCCGTCGGCGGAGAATGAATGAATCACAGAGCCGAGCCCCACGCTTCCCCTGGCACCCAGCCCCCAGCTCCGGGGCGGGCCGAGCAGGCGGCGGAGGGGGCTGAGGGTCGACGGGCGGCCGCCCGAGCCGAGGCGGGAGGTTAGCCCCGCGTCGGGAGCAGGAGAGCGGGGCTCAAAGCTGTGGTGGAGCCGCCGCTCCAGCGCCCCCACCCCTGTCCCTCGTCTCTCACGCTCCGCGCCGCCGCCACGCGCCGCCTCACATTCCCCGGGCCCCGCCGCCGCCTCTTCACATTTCCATCACCGCCCGCCTCCGCCAGCCTCCGGCTGCAGCTGGGCAGGGCAGTGCCGGCCCGGGCGGCCTGAAGCCCGCCGCTGCCTCCACCTCCCCCGGCCGGCTCTCAGAGCGGAGGGCGCCGCTTCCCCGGTCAGCGCAGCCAGCGTGAGGCGAGCGCGGCAGCAGAGCAGGCTGCGGGGGGCGGAGAGGGGGTGGGGAGAGCGAGGGTGGGGGGACGAGCGGTCCCTCCCCCTGCTCGCCGGAGGGGGCGGGAGGCGGCGACCACAGCCGACCCGCGGCTGAGGGTTGGGACGCGGGCCAGTCCCGACGGCCCCACGGGTCCTGCGGGCGGCGGGACCAGGCAGCAGCCGCAAGGCAGCGGGGAGGCTGGTGGTCTGGGGCCGAGCCGACCCTCGTGGGGAGTTAGGCCGCCTGGCAGGTCCGTCAGTCCGTCCTTCCTTCCGTTCCCCCCTCCCCTAGTGACCGGCAGCGGGCGGGCAGTGCGCTCTGCTCCTCCGCTGGCTCCTGGCCCCGCTCCCGGCCGCCACAGCCTCCTCCGAGCCCCACACCAGGTGCTCGCGCTGTGTCTCCATCCTCCCCGCAGGAGGACCTTTAAATAGCAACGTCAGCGCGCTCCTCTCCGCACACACGTCACCCGCCGCTCTCGTCACCGGGGTGCGGGGGATGATGTCACGCGGCCGGAAGTACTGCTAAATTAGGGAAGGAGCGGGGGGAGGAGGACTCGGTGAGCTCCTCTGTGCCCACCTGCTTTCACTTCTCCTGAAAGGCCAAAGCACAGGAGACAGCCAGAGAGGAGCTCGCAGAAGGAAGTGGCGGGAGGAGATTTTCTTGCAGCAAATGTACCAAACCCGAGTGAATCATTCATAGCAAAAGTGTCGGAGTGTCAAGCGGGTAATATCCTATCTCCCACTCCCACCCCTGTTGCAGCAGCACCCCTGAGTTTCTCGTGTTCCAACTGGCAGGGAAATCTGTGAGGGAGAGCCTGATCACTAGTGGTAGATACACTTCCAAGGAGACTTGGGAAAAATAACCTAAATTTTCAAAAAAGTTAATAAGTGCCATTCTGGAATAGTCGGCTTTTAAACTTTTTTCCCTTAGTGGTTACCGAAATCACAAAATAATAGGGAAACCATGAACAAATGTATATGGAAATTAAAAATTAGAAAGACCACCAAATCCTTTTTCACTTCCACAAGCACAGATCATTTTTGTCTTCTTTAATTTTGACTATCTGATTTATAATTATAACATCTCAAGTGTGGTATTTTTAATTTTCTGTATGGCAAGGGTGAGTAGCCATCAACAGGTTTAGTAGCTATGCATGTATTTGTATCTATAAAAATCATATGAATTCTTTTCAAATTGTGAATTCCTACGGAGTTTTTAAATGGCCTCGCTATTTCAAGATAGCTCATTATTAGGTAGATCCAAATAATGAACTTTGATTTTATTTGATTTAACTGGATAATCATGGCCCAGAAATAGAATTACTACATACTGCCAAAGGCCAATGCTATTTCAAACTTAGACTATAAATTTAGTGACCACATTTTCCAAACCAAAATCCAGACACACCATTTGACATCAGAGAAAATAGCTGAAATCTGAAGTGACCTGGAAAATCCAGGACATTGGATTACCAACGTGGCAGCAATTGTTAGAGTAGTAAATCCATATCAATGCAGTTTAAAAGAAGCTAAAACTCTATAGAATGCAAAACGGGTGTTTATATATATATATATATATATATATATTTTTTTTTTTTTTTTTTTTGCAGCTTTTGGCGGAGGGTAGGTGTGAACCTACCACCACCGGCATATGGGGCTGGTGCCCTATTTCTTTGAGCCACAGGCACTGCCCTTAAAATATATATTTCATGGCTCAGCGGGCTAAGGCGCCAGCCATGTAAACCTGAGCTGGCGGGTTCGAATCCAACCTGGGTCCGCCAACCAACAATGACGGCTGCAACCCAAACAAAAATAACCGGGAGTTGTGGCGGGCGCCTGTAGTCCCAGCTACTTGGGAGGCAGAGGCAGGAGACTCGCTTGAGCCCAGGAATTGGAGGTTGCTGTGAGCTGTAATGCCACGACACTACCCAGGGTGACAGCTTGAGGCTCTGTCTCAAAAAATATATATATATATTTTTTCATAACCCATACGTCTATATATACCCCAAGACTAAAAACCTAAAGGGGGAGAGGGGAAAGACCAGAAGAGAAATGGAGAGAGCTTTTCTCTCCCCACTTGAGTTTTTTCTCTCTACCAGGAGCTTTAGTGTTTTCTGTAAATAAATTGTCGTAAAACTGGAAAAAAAAAAAGAAAGAAAGAAAATGCTATGAAGGCTATGTTAAACAGTTTGATGAAAACATTTCAGATTGTATATGAAACCAGCACATTGGACCCCTTGATTGTACTAATGTACGCAGCTATGATTTAATAAAAAAAAAATACTTTAAGAAAATTTTTTCATGTTAAACTACTCTAGAATACTGGTTTTGCAACTTTTTACATTTACAGTTTCTTGTTCAAGTTAGCCCAAGTTTAAAAGACTCCAGCTAAAATAGTTAATACCAATTTCCAACTGATTCAGGCTCTTCTGGTCATCTTCACATTGTAAAGTTACATCTTACTTGTTTATTTTTAAAGGGTTTATTTTTAAAGGCTATTACTGGTTAATGAAAAGTAAATCCCTGCTTGCCAGTTTGTCTAATATATATTATTGACATAATAGAAACTTGTACCAATTTATATTTCAGACAAATGGAACTTCTTACGTATATAATAAACAACTAATATCCCTTGGTCCCTACAAATTAATTATGTTATTACTCAATTAAAATGTCACTACAGGCTCGGCGCCTGTGGCTCAATGGGCTAAGGCGCCATCACGAACACCTGAGCTGGCAGGTTCGAATCCAGCCTGGGCCTGCCAAACAACAATGACGGCTGCAACCAAAAAATGGCCGGGTGTTGTGGCGGGCGCCTGTAGTCCCAGCTACTTGGGAGGTGGAGGCAAGAGCCTGGCGGGAGCCCAGGAATTAGAGGATGCTGTGAGCTATGATGCCACGGCACTCTACCCAGGGTGACAGCTTGAGGCTCTGTCTCAAAAAAAAAATTTCACTACAAACTATTTCCTTTCTGAACTAAATAACTCTCTTTCCCACCACATTAATTAAAGCTCTCAATTCACTATTTTCAAACATTTCATGCTACCTTTTCATCACAGCTTCTTCTCACTTTCAATCTTTTCCCCCTCATCTTTGCCCACCTGTCAAAACAGCTTGTCAGCTGCCTTCCTGCCTTTAAAATGCTGACCTCTCATTAGTTTCTACTTTTTACAGCTACACCGTCTCTTCTAAGCTGCTATGTTGTCGACTGAAAATTGAAAGCAACTTTTTTCTCCATAAATCTAATGGTGCACTGTGATATAATTACTCAAAGGTCAATGTGGTCATTTAACTTAAGCCTCTTAATCAGAAAATTCTGCCTATAATTGGTCAATTTTTCTTGCTAGTTTGTGTGGGATTAGGATCATGAATATATGTCCCCCTACTCAAAAGAATTTGTAAAACTTTGAAACATTTTATGTAGTATGTAATGTATTCTCAGGAAAAAAAAAAAGTGAGTTGGCTTGGCGCCTATGGCTAAACGGGCTAAGGCGCCAGCCACGTACACCTGAGCTGGCGGGTTCGAATCCAGCCCCAGGACCCGCCAAACAACAATGACGGCTGCAACCAAAAAATGGCCGGGCGTTGTGGCGGGCGCCTGTAGTCCCAGCTACTTGGGAG
>CAUYON010060975.1:0-11885 GCA_963573935.1 Arctocebus calabarensis
CTGCCAGCTCAGGTGTACATGGCTGGCGCCTTAGCCCATTGAGCCACAGGTGCCAACCCAATACCTTTTTTTCTTAGAAAATAACTTGAACTTCAAATTATATGGCAACAATAGTCATCAGGAATAAAAATACAAGCAAATGGCCTATTAAAAGCTACCATGTGCATTTGGTGGTAAGAAGCCCTTGGCCTTTAGATAGTGTCGGTTGACTGTAGCTGTTCTGCTGTATCTAAACTATCGTAGGGCTACAGGCTGAAGCATCAGCATTTTGGAATGTATTGTTTTCTCTGTACTGGTGGCTCAATGTTTCTTACAAGGTAATTAATTCTTATTTTAAATAACTATCTTAAACACTTGGTGGTCAAATAGCACCTGGGAGGAATTCTTTATCCCCGAGGAGAACATCTCCGATTACATTTTTCTTCTTAATTTCATATATACTTACATACACTCTTGGAAGGTACTGAAGTCATCAATCTGAGTGCCAAAGACGAGGTATGCCAACTGTGCATAGGCTAAGAAGATAATGAAGAACATGATAGCAAAGCCAAAGAGGTCTTTGGCACACCGGGACATGGTGGTGGAGAGCTGGCTCATGGTCCTGTTAAAACTGATAAATTTGAAGAGCTGTAACGAGAAGGAAAAAATCAACAGACAAATGGATGAACAAAATGTGGTATACGCGTATCATGTGAAATGTCATTCCATCCTAAACAGGGATGAAATTCTGACATGGGCCACACCATGAATGAAGCCTGAAAACATGATGCTCAGTGAGACAGGCCTGCCCTAGAGACAAGCGCTGCCTGCTTCCTCTTCTATAAGGTATTCTGAGCGGTCAAATTCACAGAGACAGAAAATAGGATGGAGGCACCCAGGGGCTGGGCACGGGGGAGTTAGTGTTTAATGGATACAGAGTTTCACTGTAGGATGAGAGGAAGTTCTGGAGAGGCATGCTACAGATAGTTGCACAACACTGTGAGTGGACTTAATGCTGAGTTGTGCTCCTAAAAATGGTTAAAATGTAGCTCATGCCTGTAATCCTTGCACCTGGGAGGCTGACATGGTAGATTGCCTGAACTGTTGGGTTAGAGACCAGCCTGAGCCAGAGCGAGACCCGGTCTCTAAAAATATCTGGGCACTGTAGTGGGCACCTATAGGACCAGCTACTCAGGGGGCTGAGGCAAGAGAATCGCTTGAGCCCAAGAGTCTGAGGTTACTGTGAGCTGTGATGCCACAGCACTCTACCGAGGATGAGAAAAAAAATAAAAAGGTTAAATTTCATGTCATGTATATTTACCATAGCAAAGAAAAAGAGAGGAAAGAAATTATTATTATTATTTTTTCAAACCCAGCAACTTCCGTTCTCTCATTCAGAAAGCATGTGGTGAGCTGAGTGCTTACTAAGTGCCGGGCACCGTTCTTAGCACTGGGACACAGCAGTGAGCAGAGTAAGATTTCTGTTCCCACCTTGCTTACATGTTGCATGATGATTAAAACATAGTGAAAACATGTTTAATTAAAATGGCTAGTGATATTTTTCCCCAAGGAAGGACTAAAATAAGAGAGATTAAGAACTGTACAAAAAAATTTAAAAAAGCCCAGGAAATTCTTCCTGCATATTTTTAACTGTCATTTATTGCGCATCGGCTGCATGGGAGGCTTCCTGTAACAGTGTTGCAGCCCATATAGCCTATGGGTAGGAGTGAGAAATACCTGTATAGCTCAGTGATGGAACACCCTGGTGGAAAGGGCATGGAGAGGGATTTGGCTCTTCTAACAAGCATGAGAGCTCGCGAGATGAGAGCAGTGGGGAGTTGGCAGTCTCTACACCTGTGGTGTTGAGAGGCACGAGATCAGCCTTATACAAGGCTGGAGGAGAAGGCAGTCGGGAGCATGCGCGTTCTATCACGGACCCGCTTACTCTGCCTGTCTCCTCTCCTGCCTGCAGAACGCCAGCATGGCGTCTCTGCTGAAGATCACCAAGCTCTGCTAAAGACTAAGATCTGTCTTCCTAAGAAGACTGCTTTACTCTCTCTAAGACTCTCTCTCTCTCTTCTGCTGAAGTTGGTAGCCCTCAGGCACCTAAGAGAAACTGAACCTGAGCAAGGTAAGTTAGTGGTCCGCGTCCAGAACCTAGGTAAGCTGGGCCTGAGACCTGGCCAGTCCTGGGCCCTGACAAGTGTCAGAAGTGACATGTGACAATGTAGACTGCCTCAGATCTCTGCAATGACCGAAATGCTGCTGGCTTTCTACCCCCAGGAGACAGCTGGGGCTCCGACTCAGCTCTGCCCAACTGCAAAACCACACAGGGCCTTTCTGTAGAGAAGGCCCCGAGGGGTGCGGACCTCACAGCCCAGAGCAGTGGTTCCCAGCTTTTTTGGCACCAGGGACCAGTTTCATGGAAGACAATTTTTCTGCAGGGAATGGGGGGTGTTGAAGGAGGGGAGGGATGAGGGATGGGGCAGAAAGTGGATCTCGGGCAGTGATGCCTGCCGGGTAGCCTTAATCCTGGCCACTGCCTTGGCCCAGGCATTGGGAACCGCAGGCCCAGAGGACATGACAACCTACTCAGCTGTACGCAGAAGACCGGTGAGAAGCACATGAGGAGATGTTGTAAATTCAGTCATAATCCCTTCAAGAACTTACGGTGTTTGGCAAGACACGCCTATTTCCAAGAGAAGCACTAAGTAAAATAAAACAGCCTGATGCGCGTACTGGGAGAAAATCTCTAGTATTTTACCTAAAGGTCTCTAATGAATTGTTTCTGGCCACAATACATTTTTTTTTGACGGTTATAATCACATTACTTACTACAATCCCGATTCATTTGAGATCTTGACTCCTGTGACTATTTTATAATACAGATTGAGTGCTTTAGTGATAGTTTCTCTTGAACAAGCGTGTCACTGAATAAATAGCATGAGAGGTACAGGATGAGGTCTCTGTCCTCTGATAAACCTTAGGCCATCCAGGCGTGAACACCAATTCGGGAATACGTAACTATTGGCGAGTACCTCCCAGGACAGTGTTGTTCTAGAGAATTCTCTGTGATGACGGACTGTTCTGTGTTTCCACTGTCTAACACACTAGCCAGTAGCACACACAGACAGTGAACACATCAAATGTGGCTAGTAAGAAGGAGAAAATGAACTTTTACTTGTATTTAATCTTAATTAGTTTAAAGTTTAATTGTCACATGTGGCTGTAGCTACTGTCTGGATAGCACGTAGAGCCTGACCTGCTTATGGGTTGGCAGCTGCCTCCGAATTGCTGAAATTTCCTGCGTCTCCAGAATTGAGGCTTATTGTATAGAAGTGTCCTAACCTTTCACCTACATGGAAATGCTCATTACACCTTGGGACAAAAGGAAATGAGTGAGCAAGGGACTGCTGGGAAGAGGTGTCTGTTCCAAAGTCAATTCTAGGTAAAGCTTCCCCATGGTCTCCAGCTGGAAAAGACGCAGCCCTTCCTCGTGAGCTTTCCGAGGACACAGTTTCCCCTCCCGCCCCGCCCTTTCTCCGCTCTTCATTCCTATTCCTATCACCGAGTTGCAAGAACTCACACACAGAGCGGCCTGGCGCACCCGCTGGAAGGCCTCCCGCTGCATCGGTTAAACTAAACTTACAGGGACAGATCTTGGAAGAATTCAGACGGCAGGAGAAGTAGCAATATTCCTGGGGACAGGAATAGTCATGTGAGTCTCATGAGTTTTCGTCACATGTAAGATGTGGAGCAGCTGTGGCCAGACACTTGAATTTCAAATTCAAGCCCTACACCATTTTGTGGGACTCATGTTAGTAAAAAGACAGAAAAAATGTTACCCAAAATCCAGAACACAAAATTGATAAATTACCTTAATCCAGACAAAAAACACCGTGACAGCAGCTACATTGTTGAACTGTATTTGCCAGTACGCCAGATGCTCAAAGTTGGGGAAAGTATTTTGATCTTCCAGAAACTGCAGTAGCACCCCCACATTTGATGTTCTGTGTATGTTAATTCCTATAGCTACTACCGATAGCTGGAAAACAGAAGGTTTACGTTTTATTATAGTGTCTTCGAAATATGTAACTCACCTTCTAATAACTACAGTTTTCCTTCACCTATGTATTAACTCTAGGGTTCACTGTTTCTTACCCAGTGGCATTCTTTTTGTTTTGCAGTTTTTGGCCGGGGCCAGGTTTGAACCCACCACCTCCTGTGTATGGGGCTGGTGCCCCACTCCTTTGAGCCCCAGGCGCTGCCCCCTAGTGGCATTCATAAAGTCACTCACTCCAATGGAAAGTGCTCAGCACCACCACAAAACAGGTAAAATGACACGTGTGTGCGCGCCTTTGTGAGGAAGAGAAATGCCATGAGTTCATGCATATACGTGTGCGGGCAAGCAGATACACGGGCACACACACGCGTGTATACACAGGAGTGATCACGCTACAACCAACTCAGGAAAGCCTTCTGTCTTTTCTTCCACCTTCATTTACATCATTTTCTACCCTTTTGCTTTCTCAGTTTCAATCGTGCTTTCTGTTTTTTGGTTTTCTTTAACTAAAAAAGATTTTCTGGTTTCACTTCATTCTCCAATTCCCATCCATCCTTTCCTCTGTTCAACAGGAATGGGGGAGATGACTCTGTACAGTGTGCTGGGAGGGGGACTAAGGGGAACAACCAGAAGTAAACTGTGCAACTCTGCCCTCAAGAAACTTAGACTCTGGTTCGAGTTAAAGACACAAAGTTAAACAACACACAGAAAACCCTATTAATGTTGGCATCACATAACATCAAATGACGGGTGGCCCAAGACATTTTAGAAAGGAGAGCTTAGAAGAGGGAAGGACGAGCTTAGTCGTAGAAGACGCCCGCAGGGCGATGTGTGAGCCAAGGCTGGCCCCTAACTCCTGACCCTATAGCTTTTCACATCTGCTTCGATTCTGGGTTTCACAACCATATCTGAGAGGACATTGGTCCCTACTTGGCATCGTCACCACTGGGTGACCATGGATGCATGTAGACAGTGCTGGAGGTCACCTATAATGATATGGCCCCACATGGGGTCTGACTCTGCAGCAGGTGGGCTGTAGCCGGAGCTGCGACCTTTGCTCTCCACTCTTTCTGCTCATGAAAGAGTGACAGATGATGGCCAAAGGCCAGTTCATTAGCCCTTCCTCAGGTGGCCGTCCTGACTACAGACCCAGGAGAGTGCCACAGCAAAGGGTAGTCTGGCTGCTGAATTTAGCTAAAAAGCCGGCCTCACCACCTTCCTTTTCTTATCTGTAAAGGATGTGCAGAACCAATCTTGTATGTTTGTGCTGATGGCAGGAATATTTTCTATGAGCTCTCTGGGATATACTGAAAATACTTTTCTACGTGGACTTTGCTGGGAGGGATGAAGATGGCTGGACTAGTTGTCTGGATCCAACAATAACCCTTTATCCACCTCTGACAAGGTGTAGTTGGTTACACAGTTCGGCTGTGTTCGCTCCGAACAGGACAGATATTGATAAAAATATGGACTCTATGGTTATTTACATAGCATCAATATCATTTTCAAAGTTTCTTTGAAACGTTTCCTCCAAAATAGGGAATAAGAGAAAAGGGATGAGGAAAGAGATTTTGTGAGCATCTGGGGTGTGATGCTACACCTGCTATTTCTATGGGACTCTTATCCTTATCTACAAAAGAGCTTTCTTTCTACACCAGAACATAAGTTTCAGGAGGGCAGAAGTTTTGGTTGCTTTGTTCATTCCTCCATCCCCAGTGCCTAGAACAGTACATACTAAGTGCTCAGGAAACATTTGCCGAATAAATGAATTAATCATTTTCATCCTGTTAAACTTAGCAATCAACAAAATTATTTGAGTTTAGAGTTTTTTATTATCTTTTTTCCCCCCAGTGATTCTGCTAGTTTAGAAAGACTATTGCTTAGGACAAATAGCTGACTTTGCCCATAGGCTTCAGAGTATTTGTTGGAGAACAAAAAAGGAAAATAAAGGAAATAATTTCTAAGTAATTTCGAGATGTTATATTTATATTTAGAATATGATTTCTTTTCAGGTTTCAGGTCGACATAAACAAATCTGGGCTAGATACGACAGAAAGCCTTGGGTCCTGTCATGGGTTTGAAGGTCCAGTGCAGCCCAGGGTACATTTTAGGGGGCTGTGGAACAGAAAGCATGCTCTTACTTCCACTGTCAGGAAACACTGCAAAGGAGAAGTGGGATTCCAGGAGCCCTTCCTTGTTCTTTATAAAAGCACGCTGTCTGAATGTTGTCTTGGCAGTTCTAAGAGCTAAGAAAATTATAAACCACAAGGAAGCAAATATTCAAAGAAATACTTGCAAAATACTGCAGCTGTTCACCCACAGAACCTGTCCTCAACTCCATAGCATCACTGGCTATTTTTCTGGTGGTCTTCAAACTGGGTATAAGGCAGTTCACTGGGGTATGGGAAGATCTTAAAATTTCTAGGTGGGTGGCAGGAAACTGTGAGCATTCTATGTAATTTTTACCATGCTTTTTAAGATTCTATGTAAGTGTATAGTTTCAAAGCTGTACCTGTTATGCCAACATACACACATATAATTTACAAATAAATACAATTCACTGGGGTGTGTGGTCAAAGCTTTCACTGACAGGTGTATGATCAAATAAGATCAATGTAACTAGTCTTTTGCTGATATTGAAGCCACTTGGTTTAAAAAATGAAGTCCTATAATTAGCATAGTATCACACCTTTCTACCATTATTCTCAATGACCATAATATATATAAATAAAGGCATATAAGTCAAAAGGCAGCGTTTGCATCATTGGAGTTCAAAATGATAATTGTGCTCTACAATAATTGTCAATGTATATGAACTGTACTCTGTCAGCACTTAGAAATAGTTTGAAAAATTATTTCCAGTATTATTGACTCTCCTGCTTCTTTAGATACTGAAATCCTTTTGCAACTCTGCTCATTACTGAGACATTGAGAATCTGTCTTTGTTTTGTGACTTGTTTGATATTATATAATCATCATTAGAGACAGGATGCAGTTCGAACTGTACCAGGGTCCAATAGGTTCATGCTGTAGCTATGCTATAGGAATTTCTTTTTGAGACAAAGTCTCACTCTCTTGTCCCAGGCTAGAGTACTGTGGTGTGTGCCCAAATCAAAGCAACCTCCAATTCCTGGGTTTGGGCAATCCTCCTGCCTCTGCCTTCCAAGTAGCTGAGACTACAGGCACCTGCAACAACACCTGGCTCAAGAATAAAAATTCTTTCTATTTTTAGTACAGACAGGGTCTCACTGTTGCTCAGACTGGTCTCAATCTCCTGACCTCAAGAGGTACTCCTGCCTCAGCCTCCCAGCATGCTAGGATTACAGGCATGAGCCACACACATGGTCTTTCTGAATCCACACATGTGGCTCGAGAGGCAGTGGCAGAGTGGTTAAGAGGGTTGGTGTGAGGAACAAATGAATTTCTGTATATAAAGGGCCTTGGAACTGTGCCTAACACACAGGAGCATCTGAAGTGCCAGCTGTGATTATTATTATTATCGTAATGGTTCCCGCCACTGACAGTGTTACTGCGGTGCAATCTATGTTCATGTAGGTTTTTTTGAATGTCTTCAGTGTTCTTTCACTCATATATGAATAAAATATTTTCTATATTTGATCAGCTAATTCTAGTGTTAAATAGTTTGCTAATGACAATGTAAATGGTTCAAAAAAGTCAAACAGGGCGGCACCTGGGGCTCAAGGAGTAGGTGCACCGGCCCCCTATACCAGAGATGGCAGGTTCAAACCTGACCCCGGCCAAAAACTGCAAAAAAAGAAAAAAAGTCAAACAATTTTCAGGAGTGGAATGAGGTAAAGAATAATTCTCTTGAGGATATAAGAAGAGAGAATGCTAATAGGGGAACGTATCATTTACTGAGATTTCAGAGGGTCATTTTCATTGTGGGACAGTGGGAAGGATGGATACAGAATAATATTACATAAGGTACAGTTACGTCAATCAAAACCTTTAAGCAGCTATCAGTTAAGCATATTATATGCTTAAATGTACAACAGGACTTAGAAAAAGGTTATCTGTTATTGTTAAAAGGAGAAAAGCTTATAAAAATTCATGTTTACACTGAGGCCTCTGGGAGGAAGTGACTGGGGTGATGCTGAATTGATTAAGAAGGGGAAATATCTTAGACGTTATTACAGAGCTGGGTCTGGTGGCTCGTACCTATAATCTCACTACTCTGGGAGGCCAGTGCAGGAGCATCCCCTGAGCTCAGGAGTTTGAGACCAACCTGAGCAAGAATGATACCCTGTCTTTACTAAAAATGGAAAAATCATCTGGGCATGGGGATAGGCACCTGTAGTCTCAGCTACTCAGGAGGCTGAGGCCAGAGGATCACTAGAGCCCAAGAGTTTGAGGTTGCTGTGAGCTATGGCACCACAGCACTCTCCCCAGTCTCTCTACACTCTGTCTCAGAGAAAGAAAAAAGAAGTTACAACAGAGTCAAGGGCAGGCACAGCATCTACAGGGTGCCATGGCCTTGACTATATAACCCTGCCTTGGGATTGCTTCTACCTCACGCAGAAAACTTCGATGGATATAACGTGGTTTTGGTACTCTGTGGGATATTCGCAGGAAATTTTAAATTGCAAGAGGTTTCTCTGATACCCAAATATTTCAGGCTGTTTTTTTTTCTTGCTGTAACTTTTCACATGTACAGAAAAAATATAAATTAAATTTTGCTAGCAGTTGAAGAAAAACGTAACTAGTGAAAATGCAAAACTAAACACTGCTTTCTCTTCCTTATCTCGTATGGCATGGCGAAGCCAAATACGAACCGGCCAGATATTCTCCTATTAATCAGTGTGGCTCAATGAGAACTGTCTGCAGAGGCTTCTGCACTGCGCGTTCAGACAGGTGACCCATGCAGAATGAGGAAACGATTAGTAACACAAACGTTGATATAACTGAGGGGAACTTTTGAGATTCTATTTTTGGAAATATCAGAATCCACAATGCTACAGAGAGCAAAGACTCTACTTCACATGCTTTAGAACAGAGGAGGGAATTTGGCATTATTCTCAGACCTACCACAATGATCACAACATCCAGACAATTCCAGAAACTCCTGAAATAGTGCAGTTTGTGAATGCGAATTTCCAATATCTCTTCCACCACATAGTAAAGGATAAAGAAACAAAAGATAATCTCACAGGCTGCCAGGAAGAAATCAAAAGTTGTGACATAGCGGATCAGCTTTACGGGCTGAAATTGCCAAGATGGAATCACGCCGCCTGTTGCTGGGAATTCAACCAATAACCTGTGTTGCAACAAAAATAATTAAAACAATAACAGCAGCAACAACAACAACAACATCAACACATAGCCAGGAAAGACGTCCATCTACTGTGTCCCGGTACTAGAATGTAATAAAACTGCTACCATGGGTTACCCTAAACTAGCAGCAAAACATTTTTATCAAAGCTAATGACTCCATACTGGTCAAATTTTGTGCTGAAAAATGAATAAGGCTTTCCAAGGTCTTCCTTTCAGCTCAAAACGTTACTTCCTTCTGTTTTCCCTTTACTTTTCTGGTATTTATTCTCAAATAATTTTTTAAAGTATAAAATTAATCAACCAACAAATTTTTCTTAGGACTTCTATTAAATGCAAGTCTGTCTACTGGGCATCATCAATAACATAAAGAAATGGAAGCCACGAGTTCCAAACATGTATCATCTGATTGAGAAGCAGGATCTATATTCTGTACCTTTTAAAGGTAGGAACCAAGTCTCTCGTTCATTCATTAGGTAACATCTCAATGAATAGTTACCCCTCCTTATGCTTTCTGTTCCCCTCCCAAAGTCTTAAAGTTGATAGGTGGGTCCTTGATACGTGTGATTATCTGAGCCTGTAATGTGTACTGTTTTTTTTTTTTTTTTATTGTCAGGGATTCATTGAGGGTGTAATGTGTACTGTTTTACATTCACATTGATGGCAATGACTGTTCATGCTCTACCATCATTAAAATGAGAACTTTTTTTGCTGTCAAATCCCCATTTTGTAGGTGTTACACTGAGAAAGTTGAGTGATTTCACTTAATGGGACAGTCTTCCTATCTAACTGAAACTGAATCTCTAGCTCCTTAATGGGAAGCCTTTTCTAAGTGCTGTATTGAGCTCCTAGCCATGACCTTCCCTCCCACTGAGAGGTGGGCAGCCTCACCTGGGACCCCAGCGCCCAGGCCCCACACACGAGCAGTAACCCAGCCCAGGCAGGGACTATGGCAAACTGGAACTGGTCAGAGGTGGGAACATTTACCTTCCTCCTCATTGTCAGTTCTCCTGTTCTTTCTGTCCTATTTGATGTGCCGGACAGTAGGGTCAGAGCCAAAAGCTCAGGAGAGCAACACTGAACCCCAGAGCCACCTGCCTGACAATTTCAGCGGGAGCCCAAGAGAGAAGCAGCGGTCCCGGTGTGCAGTCGCCTCTCTCCAGCCTGCTCTGCCCCTTTGTTGTCATCCACTGCCAGAAACTCAAACACAGTATAGAGAAATGAAGTAACTGCTCTAGCCACATTCATTCTTGAAGTATGGGGAGGAAGTGAAAGAAAAAGTTAAGTCTTACACAAGACTTTCTGTAAATAGATGTGTACTTGTCAGCTAGTGTGGCCTACCTGTTTTGATCCTACTCTTTTTCGGGGATTTTTTTTTTTTTTGCAGTTTTTGGCCGGGGCTGGGTTTGAACCCTCCACCTCCGGCATATGGGGCTGGCGCCCTACTCCTTTCAGCCACAGGTGCTGCCTTTTATCCTATTCTTTTTATCCTCACTAGAATCCTATTCTTTTTATCCTCACTAGAATCATTTTATCCTATTCTTTTTATCCTCACTAGAATCATTTGGAAAAACTCAATAATAATTGCAATAGATTTTCATCCATTTCTCAAATGAAACTATTACAGGTTGAGTATCCCTAATCTGTAAAGCTCCAAAACATTTTTTTTTTCTTACATACAGAGTTTCACTCTGTTGCCTCAGGCTACAATACAGTGGTGTTATCATAGCTCAGAGCAAACTCAAACTCCTGGGTTCAAATGATCCTCCTGCCACAGCCTCCCAAGTAGCTAGGATTACAGGCGCCCACCATGACAGCTGGCTAATTTCTCCTTCCTTCTTTCCTTCTCCCTCCTTTCCTCTTTTCCTTTTTTTTGTACATAAGGGATCTTGCTTTTCTGCAGGCTGGTCTTGAACTCCTGAGTTCAAGCGATCCTCCTGCCTCCGTCTCCCAGAGTGTTGGGAGATTACAGACATGAAACCACTACACCCAGCCCCCAAACTTTTTGAGGACTGACAGGACACCACACATAAAAAATTGTATATCTGACCTCACATGATGAGTCACAGTCAAAATGCAGGTGCATAGGCTCGGTGCCTGTGGCTCAATGGGGCAACCACATACACCTGAGCTGGCGGGTTCGAATCCAGCCCGGGCCCGCCAAACAACAATGACGGCTGCAACCAAAAAATAACCGGGTGTTGTGGCGGGCACCTGTAGTCCCAGCTACTTGGGAGGTAGAGGCAGAAGACTCACTTGAGCCCAGGAATTGGAGGTTGCTGTGAGCTGTGATGCCACGGCACTCTACCCAGGGCGACAGCTTGTGGTTCTTTCTCAAAAAACAAAAAAAAAAAAAGAAAGAAAAGAAAAAAAAAATGCAGATGCACAACATTTGGTGTTCCCAAGGGAAAATAAAATTACCTTTGAGTTATGAGCATAAGGGGCACATGAAACATAAATGAATTTCATGCTTAGACTTGGGTCCCATCCTCAGGATCTCTCTCTCTCTCTATATATATATACATATGCATTTCACAATCTGAAAAATCTGAAA
>CAUYON010060977.1:0-22936 GCA_963573935.1 Arctocebus calabarensis
TATAAATGTTTTCATATAGTTATTAAAAGGCCATGAAGGCTATGTTAAATAGTTCAATGAAAATATTTCAGATTGTATATAAAGTCAGCACATTGTGCCCCATGATTGCACCAATGTACACAATTATAATTTAATAAAAATAAAAAAAAAAAGAGTTCAGGGTTATAGTGAGCTATGATTAAGCCACTGTACTCCAGCCCAGGTGACAGAGCGAGACTGTCTATATTAAAAAGAAAAAGTTAAGAGAATACAATATTATCAACAACTTTAACTCCAAAGTTGGACAACCTGGATGAAATGGAAAAATTTCTTTAAAGTCACAAACTACCAGAACAGGTCCAGGAAGAAACAGAAAATTTGAATATATCTGTATTAATTTCAAAAATTGAATTTGTTTTTTTTTTGAGACAGAGCCTCAAGCTGTCACCCTGGGTAGAAGTGCAGTGGCATCACAGCTCACAGCGACCTCCAATTCCTGGGCTCAAGCAAGTCTCCTACTGCCACCTCCCAAGTAGCTGGGACTACAGGCACCCGCCACAACGCCCGGCCATTTTTTGTTGCAGCCATCATTGTTGTTTGGCGGGCCCGGGCTGGATTCGAACCCGCTGGCTCAGGTGTATGTGGCTGGCGCCTTAGCCCATTGAGCCACAGGGGCCGAGGCAAAAATTGAATTTGTAATTTAAAACTTCCCACAGAAAAAGCCCCAGCCCCAATACACTGTATTCATAGATTCTATGAAACATTTTAACAAGAAACAAATAGGGACATATAGAACACTTCTCAATTCATTTTATGAGTCCAGTATTACCTTAATGCCAAAACCAGATGAGGACGTAAAAGGAAAAGAGAACTACAGACCGATATTCCTCATGAACACAGACACAAATTTAACTAAAATGAAATGTATATATATCTCTCTTCTTGTGTTTGTAAATATGCATTGGCAGATACCCAAAATTAGATGTTAACCTAATATTAACGATGTCTGTTTCTGGTTGGCGATTTAAAAAAAAATACTTCTTTTTTTCCCATTGTTTGAACTCTTTTTAACAAATATGTATTGTCCAGCAGAATAATTTTTCTTATAAAAACAGTAAGTATGACTCGGTGCCCATAGGTCAGTGGTTACAGCTCAAGCCACATATACTGGGGCCTGCTCAACAACAGTAACAACTACAACAACAAAATAAAAAAAGATAGCTGGGCATTGTGGTGGGCACCTATAGTCCCAGCTACTTGGGAGGCTGAGGCAAGAGAATCGCTTAAGCCCAAGAGTTTGGAGTTGCTATGAGCTATGATGCTACGGCCCTCTACCCAGGGTGACATAGTGAGAGTCTATGACTCTCCAAAAAAAAGAAAGAAAGAAAGACAGAAACAGTTAAGTAAATACGCCAACTAATAAAAACTAATAAGTCTAGGTGATGGGAATATGAGAGATTTTTTTCTTTGTACTTTTTTCATTTCAAATCAAAAATAGATACAAGTTGTTGGTTTTATTATAGGTATGCGGTGTTTACAATTTCAGATGGTTCTTTTGATTCCTGTTTTTTACCAGTGTTTTCTATTAGGACTGTGTGTTGAATTTTATCAACTATCTTTGTGACATCTATAGATATGATCACAGGGCTTTTAAATTATCCTAATACTGAGACACACTTGCATTCCTGGTGTGACCAGTTTTTTTGCAGTGACATCTACTCAATAAGGTTGAAGCAGAAAGCAAACTTTTCCCACTGCCTTCCAAGCCCATCTCTGGGTATGCTCTTCCTATCCTGGGTAAAATCATGGGCAGCTGCCATAGATGTTCCAATCATTTTTGGTCTATGAAAAGTTTCACTGTAGAAATAGAAATATCCTATCCAATCCAATATTAAAAACTCCAATCCTTTATCTAATTTAAATCTCTCCTCTCTCTTAGCTCTGCCTTTAGCTGGGAAGTCTACAATAGGAACAGTAGCTTTCCTTCTCTTCTAAGTGCTGTTTTGGGGGCCGTCTTAGTTTCCAGAGACACAGAACCAGTAGGAGACATATTCACATACACGGAAATTTATGATAAAGATTTGGCTCAAGTGATCACAGAGGCCACCATCCGCAAGCAGGAGATTCAGAAGAGCCGGTAGTGTAGTTCGGTCTGAGTTTGGAGGCCTAAGAACGGGGGCAGCTGCTGCAGTAAATCCCAGACCTAGGGGAGGAGAAGACAGGTGTCCCAGGAGTCAGGCAGAGAGGGCGAATTCTCCTTTCCTCTGCTTTTTGTTCCTTTCAGGACCTCAGTTGAGTGGATAATGTCCACCCATGCTGGGAGGGGCTTTGTTGTTTACAGTCCACCAATTCATGTGCTAGCCTCTGCCCCAACCCCCCTCACAGACACACCCCAAAATACTGTCCAACCAAATATCTGGACACCTGTGACCCAAGTTTGTTAGTCTTTCCCTACCTCCAGGAGGGAGGTCTTAAACATTCATTAAGCCTTTACCTCTGGCGGGTTTAAACATTCATTAGTAAAGAATAAAAAGGACTTGCTAGTCCTCTCTCTCCAATGGGCTTACCCCCTTCCCAAGCAGACAGGATTTCTTAGTCTTTCTGTGGCTCCAGTGGGTCTGGACATTGACTAAAAAAGAATAGAGAATCCTTGCTTTTCCAGCAGATGACCTTTGATCTGTTACGGCATGCCTGGACACCTCTTGAGCTGCCTTTGACAGTTCAGTACCCTGAACTGCTTTAAAAGAAGCCCCTTCCATACCCTAACTCTGTGCTGTCACCATTTCCCATTTTCGGTGGCAGCTCACCGAAATCTCTGCTGTTAACCGCACCCAGCCTGGTTCACTGTGGCACCTTTCCACCTTTCAACGTCTAACCCAGTTGACACATGGAACTGCCCATCACGGGGGCTTTCTGGGAGAGCCGATGAGAAGCAGGAATTCCCACGGGGTTCTGGCCCATAGGAAGTACGCAAACGCTGCTGCCCATTGAAGGCTAGAAATGTAGGACACTGAGGCAGTCCTTAGCTGCAACCTGCTACCAGACCAGGCAGTTCACCACAACCCTCACAACCCTTGGTTCCTATGTCTCTGGAGTGTCAGGAGCCCTTTCTTTGACTTCAGATGGGAGGTGAGCTGGAAGTCCAAATGGCAGGCATGCTCACTGAGAACACCATCCCCAACCCTCCTCTCTCCCATTCTTCAACCTCTGAAGGAAACCTCATGGTCTGTGGGGCTCTGAAGGGTGGCAGGTGCTGCCTTTGAGAATGGGAGGTGCTTAACAAGTCAGCTATTGCTCTTGGCCTTTGAGGCATCATTCTAAAGGAAAAAAAATTGAGGCAACTTTAATATAAGTGGGGAGCTTATTTAGTCCCAGTTTGAGGACTGCAACCTGGGAGCATAGATTCAAGTTGCCCCAAATACATACTTGGAATAGCAGCAGCTACTGGTGGGTTTCTAATGAAAAGGAGGGAGGTCCTAAGTTTACCAAGAATTTATATGAAAATAACATAAGCTATTGATTGGCTATCAGTTGTTCTTTTTATCACGAACAAGATGCTTTTAACAGTTGCCAGTAGGTGGGGTGGTGCATGGGTAAGTCCCATACCCCTGTCTCTCTGGGCCTGATAAATTTTGCAAACCCCCACAGCTCAGAGCAGTCTTGTCTTCTTCCAAAACTTAGGTAAGAGGAAGAAGTGGTTTTAATATCCTTTACACTGGAATAAATCTTCCTGATCATAGCAGATTTTTCTTACATGCTATCAGGTTTATTAGGATCATATTTGAATGTTTACTTTCATTTTCATAAGTGAATTTATTTATTTTTTCTGCTTGCTTTGCCAGATTTTGATACTAAGGCATTTCTAGCTTTATGAAATGACTTAGGGACTTTTCTCTCTAGTCTTTATGGTTTGAACAAGGGAATTGTTTATTTTGGGAAGTTAAGTAAAACTTGGCTATAAAACAATCTCAGCATGGTGCTTTATACAGTGATAACTCTTTTTTTTTTGAGACAGAGCCTCAAGCTGTTGCCCTCAGTAGAGTGCCATGGCATCCCAGCTCATAGCAACCTCAAACTCCTGGACTTAAACAATTCTCTTGCCTCAGCCTCTCAAGTAGCTGGGACTATAGGCACCCACCACAACGCCCGGCTATCTTTTGGTTGTAGTTGTCATTATTGTTTGGCAGGCCTGGGCCGGATTCAAACCCGCCAACTCTATGTGGCTGGTGCCTTAGCCACTTGAGCTACAGGTGCCACCTATACGGTGATAACTCTTTGGCAAATTTTCTAGGCTTTTCTGTTGTTGCTGAATGGTTGAAATTTTCTACCTCTTTCTGGGTCATATTTGGCAATATGTTATAAATAGTGTCAGAGAATCATCCTTTTTCTTTGTAGACTTTTAAATTTATTACCATAAAGTACCACATAATGTTTTTGTGTTAATTTCCTAGGACTTATAACAAATTGCCACAAACTAGGTGGCTTAAAAAGAACAGAAATTTCTTCTCTGTTCTAGAGGCCAGGCGTCCAAAACTAAGGTGTTGCCAGGAGTGGGTCACTCTGGAGGCGGCAGGGAGAGTCTGTCTCAGGCCTCTCCCTTGGCTTGGGTGGCTCTGGCGATCCTTGGCGTTCCTTTGCTTGCGGACACGCCAAGCAATAGTGTGCAATACCCACCTTTGTCTGCACACGCCATCCCACCCTTTGTGTCTCCAATCTCCTTCCTGTTTCTCTTATAAGGATACCGTTCAGTGTTTTTGGAGCCCACCATAAATCCAGAACAATCTCCCCTCAAGATCCTTAACTAATTATATCTGCAAAGGCCCTGATTCCAAATAAGGTCATATTCACAGCTACCGGAGGCTAGGACTTCGGCATATCTTCTTGGTGCTACTCTTCAACCCACTACACGTCTAATTGTAGAATCATGACAACTGGGGTGAGGGTTTCTGTGAAACACATGCATCTATCATTAATGAAAAAACAAAAATTTTTATTTTCCAGCAGTTTCCAACATTAAAAAGCTTTATTTACATGATGCCAACAGGTCCATTTCCACAAGACACAAGTCTGTCTTTTTCCTCTTACTACACGTGTAGGAAATTTGGATGGTAATTCTTTTACATATATATACACACATCTCTCTCTCTCTCTCTCTCTCTCTCTCTCTCTCTATATATATATATATATATATATATATGTATTATTATTATTATTTTGAGACAGAGTCTCACTCTGCCACCCTGGGTAGTGTGCTGTGGTCTCATAGCTCACAGCAACCTCAAACTCTTGGGCTCAAGTGATCCTCTTGCCTCAGCCTCCCGAGTAGCTAGGACTATGGGTGCCTGCCACAACACCCGGCTATTTTTAGAGATGGGGTCTTATTCTTTCTCAGGCTGGTCTCCTGATCTCAAACCATCCACCTGCCTTGGCCTTCCAGGGTGCTGGGATTATAGGCATGAGCCACTGTGCCTGAGCCAGCAATTCTGAGTTCTATGAAACTCTTTTCTTAGAAGTGACTGGCAGGGAAGGGAACTAACTGTTCACAATTGTTAACTGTGTCTTAAAAAACAAACAACAAAAACCCCAAACTCTAAAACCACAATGGCTTTGAGCACCGTGCTATGGGAAAATCTGTACTGTGATCATGTCCAGCGGTGCCCTCTGCCATCCGCCAGCCACATCATCCCTGAGTGTGAAGCTGTGTACAGGTGGGAGTTACTGTGCCTTTTGAGTTCCAGCAATTGAGTTCCAGCCTTGCTGGAGTGCTGTGGGGAGAGATTTTGTACCGTCTGTGGTGATGGCCCTGCAGCCCCAGATGACAGCCCCTGCAGGCAGCACCTGGAGGGCTTCTCATCACAGCTTGCTGGGCCCCACCCCAGACTTTCTGACTCAGTGAGTCCATAGTGGGGAGAATTTCCATTTCTTACAAGTCCCCAGGAGACGTATTGCCCTTGTCCTGAGAGAATACTCTGAGGACCATTTGCCCACGGTGAGGCTTTGGAATCTTCCCCTTCCTCTGTGATCTGAGGGAGGAGGCCCTCACACAATACTATGAAATGCTGGGTGCAGAGCGAACAGGCCAGGGGTCAGGGCCTTGAGGTCTCCCAGGGTAGAGATGGTCTGTGCATGTGTGTGGAGCCCCGTGAGAACAGAGCCAAGCCAGTCTTTCTCAAAGTCCTTCTTAGGCACCCCACGTTTCTTGTGTCTCTCTGGAAAACTTGAAGCAGATAGAGCAATCAGCCCCTAGAAGGAATTGGAGGTTAGCTGTCAGGAGTTGGGTTTGGCTTTCAGCTGAAAGTGTCCAGAATGAGGCAGGCTGGCCTTGGGTGGGGAACTTTAGACCCAGCGTGTTCATCAAACAGTTCCTGAGTTCCTTGGCCCAGCTCTGTGCAAAGCATCTGGCAAATAAACCGTGAACTTGTTTTGGTCCAGCCACTGGGTCACTAAGGTCTACATATATCTGGGTACAAACGGTTCTAGAGGGCAGGAAGTCCTACAGGGCAGGAATGAGACAGGAGCAGGCAAGTGGAGGTATCTTACCTTTGACACCCCCCCTTTTTTTTTTGACACCCCCTTTTGGAGGAGGCACTGTTTCTCTCCCAGGCCTCTGTGGGAGCTGGAGGGCTTCTCTGCAAACAGCCAGAAAGGGACCCATCTGCTCTACGATGGTGCCACCTAGTGGTAAAGAGAGGCATTGTCTAGTTTACCCGGGCGTTCTGGGGCTCAAACCGGCAGAACATCAACTGCGGTTGCTGCTACTGCAATAATAATCCTGGAAATGCTAAAAATAGCAACTATGAAGTACAGAGAGCTTCCTATGTGTGTCCCAGCTACTATTCTAAGTTCTTTGAATGCATTAATTCATTTAATTTTCTCAACAACCCTACACCTAATTATTTATATGATTTCTATTTTTCAGAAGAGGGAACTCTGGCCCATAATGTTGGAATAACTTGCCCAAAGCCACAAAATTAATGAGGAAGTGTCCTCTGACCCTAGTTTGTAGTTGGCATGGGACAGAGTCAGACAGGCTTATGTTTGAGTCCTGGCTTTGCTGCTCAGACCTGTGAGATCTTGGGACAAGTATTTACCTCTTTGAAGCTCAGTTTCTTGTCTCAGAGTTTGCTATCCTCATCGAATGTGCTGAGAGCCAGCCTGGTAAGAGCTCTCAGCACGTGTTTGGGTGGCCACGAAGACCAGTGGGCAAATGCCCTGTCAATAGCGCCCCCAGGGCAATGCAGCCCCAAGGCCTGCCCAACACAGAGTAAGCTCTAGAAAAGTGGCATTTCAGTTCTTTGCCAAACAAAAAGAAGCTTATCCATCATTGAATCCCTTCCCTAACCTTTGATACCATGTCCCCAGAAAAAGTATATGTTACTTGCAAAGAACTCTTTGCAGAGACATGTTAAGAAGAGACAGGAATTAACACTGTTTGAACTTCAGACCAAGGAAATTTGGCCCTGGCCCTGGCCCTGGACCCAGGAACCACCAGTGGACAGAAAGCCCAGCTGAGTGTCCCCCCAAGGGAAGGAAGTGCCCTCATTCCCTCACTGTCACCCACACCGTCACCCAGTGCTGGACAGAGGGACTGTTGTCCCCATGGCTCTTACTTGGCATGTGGGCCTGGATGGGGGACCATTGATGACCATGGCAGAGCAGACCAGTGGGGGGCGGGGAGGAGACTAGAGAAAAAGGGATCTCACTAGCCCCAGGGGGCAACGTAAAGGGAAAATGGGGAGAGTTTGTAGAAGGACTGAGACTATAAAACCCTTGTGAACATTGATGATACTAGGTGGGTCATTCCCGTCTTACCCAACTAAATCAGAGTGAGGGGGTGTGGAGGAGGAAAGCATTCAAGGCACATAACATTGCTCCAAGAGTGTAATTCTTGTTTGCAAATCTGGCTGCTGAAACCGCCTGTTTGTTGTATCCTGACACCAGTTTTATCTAATGGCTACTGAAATAACTTGCTTTGAATCTAAGACTCAAAGTTTTATATCCCTCACTCACCAATAAGAGCTTGCCAACTCCCCAAGACCCTACTAGTGCCGATGAACTTTCTTGAAGAGCAACATAACATTTCTCGCTTTTATAAAACTCCCAAACTTTCTTTGTTCTTCGGACACAAATATATGTGTGTGTGTACTTCCAAAAGGCAATTTATGCTTCCCAAATAAAATGTTAAATTTAGAGATTATCTCCACATTTTTATGTTGATGTTGATGCAACCTGGGCTACAAAAGGAGAGAGCAGTCAGGCTGAGAGTGTCTTGGCTCCCCATCCCATCCTTAGGAAGCCCTGGTGAACTTGGCACAGGAGAGAGTACTGGGGAGAGGATGAGCAAGGAATTTCAGAACAGCCTCATGTTCAGCTCATGGCTCTGTAAAGGGAATTCCCCCCAAGGCTTGGGCTCCGTTAAAACTGTGTTCCCTACCCCATGGGCAGTGGACTGGTATTGGGTCCATGACCTGTTAGGAACCCAGCTGCACAGTAAGAGGTGAGCAGTGGGCAAGAATCAATGAAGCTTCGTCTGCATTTATAGCCACTTCCCATCACCTCCTGAGCTGCGTCTCCTGCCACATGAGTGCAGGCATTGGATTCTCATAGGAGTGAGAACCCCACAATAAATTTCACATTCAAGGGATCTGGGTTGCACACTCTTTATGATAATCTAATCCCCCACCTCCATCCATGGAAAAGTTGTCTTCCAGGAAACCAGTCCCTTGTGCCAAAAAGGTTGAATCACTGAGCTACAAGATTGTATTCCAGCTATAAGACAGGATATGTCATTAAATAAGTGATGTTGGGGCAATGGTATAACACAAAGCTACTTTACACCCAACTCCAGAATAAATTCGCAATGAATTAGAGTTTAAATTAATAATTGCTAACAACAGAGAACCTACTATGTGTCAGTTATTGTTTCTAAAGCTTTCCATCAATTAGTTCATTTAATCTTCCAAAATAATGGTATGAGGTATAGAAAATTCCATTCCTTTATTATATGGGTAGGAAGTCACCTGTAAAAGAGGTATAACCATAAATATATTTCAAAAATAATAATATTTGGATGAGAAAGCACACTGTTAGCATTGTACCAAACACACAAGCCACAGGAAAAGAATGATAGCTTTTAACATTTAAAATGTAAAATGTCTATAGTGTAAAAATACATCATTAATATAATGACAAAAATTATATTCTAAGGGAAATTTTGCCATAAATGTGGCTTATAAGTTCTCAATAAACTGAACACCTAAAAAACGACAAATAAGAAAAATAAAACCCTCATTAAAGGGAAGCAGCGAGGGGGTGGGGTCTTGGTGTGTGCCACACCTTTAGGGGGCAAGATACAATTGTAAGAGGGTCTTTACCTAAAAAATGCAATCAGTGCAACCTGCCTTCTTGTACCCTCAATGAATCCCCAACAATAAATTTTAAAAAAAAATTAAATTTTAGAAACTGTTTAAAAAAAACCCCTCAATAGAAAATTGAAGAAAGGGCATAAATACAAAGCACAATTTATAAGGAATAAAAATAGAAAAGGCTTAAAAAGTCCAATCTTGCTGGGCATCAAAGAAATGAAAATAAAATGGAAACCGGATAACATTTTTTTCACGTTTCCACTAGGCAAAGATTTCAACAAAGATGCTAACAGTCAGGGAGGGCAAAAGTGCCCCTGACAAACATTTCTTCTGCTGTCACGTGTTAGCTCTGCACGATCCTCCATTCTGTGGGGACAGCATTATTTAATCATTCCCCAATTATTGTTCATTTATAATTTTGTATCTTATGAAGTAAACATCATCTTTGTTGGCTCGGTGCCTGTGGCTCAAGTGGCTGAGGCACCAGTCACATACACCTGAGCTGGCGGGTTCAAATCCAGCCCAGACCCGCCAAACAACAATGACAGCTGCAACCAAAAACTTAGCCGGGCGTTGTAGAGGGCACCTGTAGTCTCAGCTACTTGGGAGGCAGAGGCAGGAGAATCGCTTGACCTTAGGAGCTGGAGGTTGCTGTGAGCTGTGATGCCACAGCACTCTACCCAGGGTGACAGCTTGAAGCTCTGTCACAAACAAAAAAACAAACAAAATAATTTTTTTTTATCATTTGTTGCATATATATATATATATTTTTTTTTTTTTTTGGCCGGGGCTGGGTTTGAACCCGCCACCTCCGACATATGGGGCTGGCAACCTACTCCTTTGAGCCATAGGCGCCTCCCTGTTGCATCTTTGATTTTTTTTTTCTTTTTTTTTAGGAGAGGATCCTAGGAGTGACATTTTTAGGACAGAGGATTGGTTTGGTTGTTGCTGTGTTTGAGGGCCTTCTGGGGAGGGGTGTTATTTTGTTTTTTTTGAGACAGTCTCATTCTGTTGCCCTGGGTAGAGTACTATGGTGTCATCTTAGCTCATTGCAACCTTGAACTTCCACAATCAAGAAATCCTCTTGCTTCAGCCTCCTGAGTAACTGGGACTATAGGCACCTGCCACAACACCCAGCTAATTTTTATTTTTAGTAGAGATAGGGTCTCGCTCTTGCTATGGCTGGTCTTGGAGCTTCTGACTGCAAGCAGTCTGCCTGCCTCTGCCTCCCAGAATGCTAGGATTATAGGTGTGAGCCGCTGTGCTGGACTGCATTTGAGTTTTTTGTTTGTTTGCTTTTGTTGTTTTGTTTTAGAGACAGGATCTTGCTCTGTCACCCAGGCCGGAGTACAGTGGCACAATCATGAACCTTAAACTCCTAGAGGAGGAGCTGGGACTACAGACTTGCACCTCAGTGATCTTCTTGCTTCAGCCTCCCGAAATCCTAGATTTAGAGGCATGAGCCACCACACCCAGCCCAGGATGACAAACAGTACGCCTCTTGATACTGGGTGCCAAATGGCCTACAATGAAATCTGTTATCTGTTTTGACTGACAAGGGGACCTGGGCCAAAACAGAGCTCAGAGTAGCCCTGAGACAGGGGAGAAGTGTGGGCAATAGGAAGCTGTTTGGGGGGGAAGAAGCTTCTGGAGAGAGGCAGGGGAGGCAGGCAGAGGAGAAATGGGAGGGCAGGCAGGGACTGTGGTTAGAGGATGCAGGGTAGGCCAAGGCTCCTTGCCAAACGCCCAGCCCAGGACTTGCCCCACAAGAGAGGACTGGAAAGAGGAACCAAGCACCCCTCTTCCTAAGAGGGATGTGCTTGAGCAAGTGACCTTGCTCCTGCAAGCCTTAAATGAGGTGACCCATCCAGAGCACAATGACTAGTACAAGCTAAGTTTCAATAAATGGTGGCTGTCATTACTCGTAGGCACTCCAGAAGTGTTTGTATATTTGATTCTGGGATCCTGGCTAAATAGACTTTCTATGTGCCAGCCACTATTCTGAAGGCACATATAGTCACGCATTGCTTAACAATGGATATATGTGCTGAGAAATCAGTTGTTAGGCGATTTCATTGTTGTACAAACATCGTAGCATGCACTTACAAGAACCTGGCTAGTGTAGCCTTCCACGCACGTAGGTGGTGTGGGAACCTATTGCTCTTAGGCTACAAATCGGGACAGCGTGTTACTGCAGTGAATACTGCAGGCAACTATAAGAATTAGTGTATCTACACATAGATAAATACAGAAAAGATACAGTAAAAATAAGGCATGATAATCTAAGGGGACCACCTTTATATATGTGGTCTGACATTGACCAAAAAGCCATTATTTGATGTGTGGTTATATTTAATTCAAAGCTCTAGAAAGTAAGTACTATGATCATCAGCCAATTCGACAAATGAGGAAATCAAGGCATGGAGGGCTTGGACAACCTACATGGAGTCATCCGCCAGCCACAAAGCTGGAAGAGCCTTAGGCAGCCTGTGAACTTAACTCACCCCCCACAGCCTCTGTGCACCAGCAAAACCAGACACCTCAGCAGTGCCGACCACAAAGAAGGAACCAAAAGTTTGGATCTATTTGGGGCAGGGAAGGGGAGGAATTACTATAGTAACAAGAAAAACAGTTGCAGTGCTCACATCAAGGATCCTTCTGCAGCAGCCTCAGCCTCCAGGCTTCCTCCAAGGGAGTAGGGCTGGGGCCACAGCCCAGGACTGTGGGTGCCCCCTGGGTAGTAATCACGTTCATGTTCACTTGCTCACCTCCTGGGTCTCCTCCGCCCTGCCACCTGCTGGGCTGACCTGGCCTGGACTTTCTCAGATGGACGCTGGGGAAAGGCAGCAGTGGGGACAGAACTGGAAGTGGTATACAAGGTCACAGCAAGGGCTGCCCCTGGAGGGGGCCAAGGCAGAGTCACTGGAAAATGACTGTCATAGAAGTTCCAAATGCTGCTGCTGAGTCATCCAGGGGAAGTTGATCTGCAGTCGACTCACTTGGGAGAAGGCAGAGACATGGAAGCTGCATTGAAAGATTTTTCTCAAATAAGACTAAAATTTTGAAAAGGATAGGGCAACTAGCTGGGACTAGCTCAGTCCTCTGAGTGGCAGGGGTGGCGGGAGGGAGTGAATGGTGCACAGGCTTCAGAGTCAGAACTGGCTGCATGTCCAGGCTCAGTTTCCCTTTCTGTAAAACAAGCATCATATCATCTACCTCACAGGCTAGTCATGAGAATGAAATGGGATAATATGTAGAATTGGCATAGTGTCTGGCTCACGGCTCAACAAAGCATTAGCTGATAACTAGCATTTCTTGTGCATTTACTCTATGCCAAGCCTTCTGCTGAATGTGAAATGTGCATTAGCTAATTCAGGGCTCTCAAAATGTGATCCCAGATATCACACCACCTGGAAACTTATTAGAAATGCAAATTCTCAGGCCAATCTTCAGACCTGCTGAATCATAAAAGCCTGTGTTTTAACTGGCTTCCCAGGTGATTATGATGGTTGCTAAAGATTGGGGACCACCAGCTAATTCGAATTTAATAGTTATTAGTATTATTATTACAGAACAGAGTGAAAATTTTATTCTTACCAGTAGGGTGAGCAATGGTCCTGGTTTGCTGGGGTCTGTTCTCGATTTAGCAATGAAAACTAGCATCCTAGGAAACTCCTCAGCCCTGAGGAAAGTAGAGGCTTTGGTCATCCTTTTAATTGTTAAAACCAGATTTCGCCCTAGGAAGAGATTATGGAATTATGACTAAAGAAAGTAAATGAGGTTGAGAGAATCCAAGGGATGGGTGTTCAGCTCACTGGGGGGCTAATACTGGGGGAGAAGCCGGGGTGGTGGAGGGTCTGGCATGGCATAGGGAGAAGGCCACTTGAGAGGCCCCTGACAACACAGGGATCATCCTGTGACCCCCAGGTCCTTGGCAAAGTTCAGGAATCATTCCTGAGAGTGGGTTTTCTTTGTAGAAGCTGAGGGTTTTGTAGGGACTGGACTTCAGAGGGAAACAGATGGAAGTGGAGGTCCCTGGGAGAACCTGGCGATGAAACTGTCTTTTGGAACTGTTTGAAGTCTGATTTAGGTTTCAAGGCATAGAGGCCCCTGCTGATATCTGTAATAATTGTTAAGTCATTTAATAAACACCACACCCTTTCCTAGGGCTGGGATATAAAAATGGAAGAGATGTAGACAAATGAGGTATCACAGAAGATTATGACTGGATAAATAAACTAGTCAAGCCAGTCTCTTGAGGGGACCTGCTTTAATGAAAAGGATCACATGTGGTCAAGTGTTCATTTACACATGATGGGCTGGGAAACTGTGTTCCTAGAATAACTTCAGATGCTGGCTATTCCAGGCAGCTATTTTTTAAATTAACCAATGATTGTTGAAAAGCCTACTATTCTCTGGATGAGAATTCAACTTTGCTGGTGGTCTCAGCTCTGGCTGCACAGTCAAATCACCTAGGGGAGCTTTCCAAAGTCTTGATCCCTGGGTCCCAACCCAGGGATTCTGAAGGCATCCTCATCCTCTCGGCAGCCAGATAATTGTCCAAATCCCTGCAGTGGTTCTAATACACTCCCAGGTTTGGAAACACTGGTCTAGGAAGTTATGAATTTGAATTCAAATTGATGGCATTTGACTTCAAGTGCTTTTTCTACATTCCTCACATCTTTCCTCTGCTCCCATTTTCTGGGCGGGATCCCACCCCAGTGATGGGTGGCCAATTAGTCCGGGAGCTGTCACGGCACCCCAACTTTTCTCTATTGCACTATCAATATTGGACCACGATGTTAGGGGCCAAAGAGCCAAGTGGTGTTAACCACAGTGTGGGAGGAGGTGGGCGAGTCATACATGGGCCACACACTTGGTCATGAGGGGGGAACTGGGAGAAGAGGGCAGCCTGGGTACCTCCCTTCCCTCAGGGTGTCCTGCGAGCAAGATCAGGGATGTGTCCACCAAGTGAACAATTTAGAATTTCTTAGGAGTTATGGAGTATATCTATAATTCATTTTATCTCCTCTTTTCACTCTCTGTGGCTATGAAATACCAGAAGGGCCTGAAGTTAAAAATGGTTAAAGAGGCTGGTTCATTTTTATGCTAGGTAACACAGTGGTACGTTGAAAATCTGATAAAATGTGATTTTCTCCCCAGAAGAATGGATGTATATCGGCAATTTTGCATACGTTCCAGGGGTGTCAGTCACTCTCTCTGTAATCCCATGGAGCCCAGGTTAACAACCCCTGTACCGAGGTGCCTGGTCCCAACCTCATTAACTATTTTTTTTTTTTTGGTTTTATAACTTTATTTGATGTGTCTGCAATCACTAGTTAATTCTCATCCACATTGACTGTCTAATAGTATTTTGAAAGTGGTAACAGGTATGTAGGTAAGCACAGTACAGAGCTTGTTTCATGAATCTTCATCTTCATTGCGTTTTCTGGACCACTGCACATGGATATAGTATGGGACATTCCTTATACTTTTGGCCTAGACAGCTTTGTCGAGCCTGGTATCAATGGGCACATCTGGAGTCCCCATCTCTTTCATGGCAAATTTCCAGATCTCACTGAGTGCCCGAGGGGCAGGCTTCTTGCTGCCCACTCCATGGATGCGCTTGTGAATGTTGATGGTGTATTCTCAAGTCACAACCTCCCTCGTTGATGACAGACTGGCCCATTTCTTCTCTCCACCCTTCTCTGCAGGAGCCGTTCCGCCAGGCCAAAGTTGGAGAGCCCAACCTCATTAATTATATGCAGGAAGGACCTGGGCGACTTTGCCCAGAGAGCCAGCAGCCGTGCAGGTAAGAGTAAGCAGGCCTGCTATTTACCTTCTTGTGATGGGAAGTTTTATTTTTACCTAAATTTATCTAATTCGGTAGTTCTCAACCTTTAGGGAGCATCAGAAGCTCGTGGAGGGTTTAATCAGATTGCTGGGCCTTCCCTCAGGATTTCTGATTCAGTAGGTCTGTGGTGGAACCAGATAACCTGCACTGCTAACGAATTCCCCAGGGATACAGAAGCTGCCGGTCCGGGGGCCACACTTTGACAACCACTCACCCGGGGAATTTTTTCCTCTGCAACATCAGCCCAGGTGCAGATCTCATGACTGACTAGAAGGCTGGATTTGAGTCAGTTAATGGTTTACTACATAATCGCCAGGATGTACATTTTCGGGGGTGTGTGTCGGGGGAAGCATCCCTCAGTTCTTTGCTTGAACTCAGCTTTCCTTTTTAGTGTTGAAATTTTCACATTAGCATGGTAATGAGCTATTTGGCACAATGTGGGAGCCCAGCTGCAGGCAAAGTGGAAATCCTGCTTACACAGAATGCTTTAGACTGAGTGTTGACACAGAGCCTCTAGGAGTTCTCAGCTCAGATCCTTAGATTTCTCCTGTGCTTTACATTTAACACACGTGCACATTTTAAGAAAAATGCCAGTGTCTGAGAAGCAAATTGGGAGCTCACTTGGCCTTGGGTAAAAACTTCCCGTAATTAAAAGAAGCGCTGTGCTGACTGTGGGAGGATACTCTGGAGCTCACCACCTCCTCCCTGGGTGGAGTCTTGCAGCTGATGAAGGCGGAGGATGGAATTCTAATTGTCAAATGAATGCTGATGAGGCTTCCTCTGGTTAGATGAAGTTGAACTGGGTCCTGAGCCACAGGGAGTCCGGGGCTGAGTTTCATTTCCATGTGAAGCTTGATGTTGGGCAGTGGCTACTTAGGTGCACAGGAGTCACCAAGGATCTTGTTGCAATGCAGATTCTGATACAGGTTAGAATGAAAGCGTTTGTAGTGAGAATAAGAAGGAGTCAGTGAGGCTAGGCCGACAGGACACAGCTTGTCTGGTCGGTTTAGGTCCTACATGACCTTCACCTCATAGTTTCCATTCTTGTTTTGTAAACTTAGCTCCAACCGAAAGATTTATATCTTGAGTGATATACAACAATTGATTTTAGAGATTAATTTTTGAATGGAAATGTTGTAATAGGTCATGGGTCATGTTGATTACTGTGCCTATTTATTTATTTATTTATTTATTTTTGAGACAGAGCCTCAAGCTGCCACCCTGGGTAGAGTGCTGTGGCATCACAGCTCACAGCAACCTCCAATTCCTGGGCTCAAGCGAGTCTCCTGCTTCCGCCTCCCAACGTCCGGCTATTTTTTGGTCATTGTTGTTTGGCGGGCCCGGACTGGATTCAAACCTGCCAGCTCAGGTGTATGCGGCTGGCTCCTTAGCCACTTGAGCCACAGGCAGCCAGCCAATTACTGTGCTTATTAAGAAAAAGATTAATATAGTTTTTGCTTTAAATTTTTACATATAAAACTGTGGTTTTGGAAATGAAAGAGCGGAACAGATTTGCGAGACAACTCTCACTGCTGTCCAGATTGGCTGGCTTTCTGTCATTAAAGCTTGCATGGACCCTTCCCTGGCTACGGTGACAGGCAGATGAACCCTTTCACTCAGCAACAAGAACAGAGCCCAAGATTCTGCATTTCCAACAAAATCCAGGGAGATGACAATGCTCACATCTCTAACACCTGGGAACTGTTACCCATGGCCTTTTAGAGGTGTGCGGACGTGGAGGTGGACTTTATTTAAAATAGTCCTGGTATGGACCTAATAACCTGGGCATGCATTAGAAAGTGAAACCTCTAATCTTCAAAAGTCATGCAATTAGAGAGCCCAAAATTTGACTAAATGTTATAAACAACCTTCTCATCTACTGAGTATAAGATTTATGGGGCTGAGAGTTACGAGAGCCCCTCTCCCCTATTTTAGCTCCCCCAGGTCAAGGGATTTCTCTTAATGTACAGGTCACTGCAGCCCATCATCCCCAGTTAGCCTGGGAACCTCCAAGACACAGTGACTGAGTTTTAATGTTCTCTATAGCCCTGATGTGGGGCTCAGAGCTCAGTGAGTGTTGCTTGAATAAACAGACATACTGTACCTGATGGCGCTTCTCTTCCTATCAACCTGTCACTAGGTGTTCAGTCCAGTCTCACAAGTCTTAAAGATGATAGGAGGGGCTCGGCGCCCATACCTTAGTGAGTAGGGTGCCAGCCACATACACCAAACCTGGTGGGTTCGTGCCCGGCCGGGTCTGCTAAACAACAACAACTGCAACCAAAAAAATAGCCCGGCGTTGTGGCTGGCACCTGTAGTCCCAGCTACTTGGGAGGCTGAGGCAAGAGAATCACTTAAAAGCTCAAGAGTTCAAGGTTGCTGTGAGCTGTGATGCCACAGCACTCTAGCCAGGGCAACATAGTGAGACTCTGTCTCAAAGAAAAAAAAAAGATGATAGGAGGGAGCCACTGGGGTGGGCAGTTTGAGTACAGACATAATTTGACTTCCATTTTACCAAAACTTCTCTGATTTCTGTGTTGAGAATGAATTGCAGGGAAATAAGAGTGAAGCAGGCGTTAACGAAGGCAGCTTGAATGTGAGCAGTGGAGGTGGGGAGACATGGCAGATTCTGGCCATCCTTAGCAGGTGGAGATTTGCTGACAGATTGCACGGTGAGATGCAAGAGGAAGAGAGGCAGGAAGGGCAAGGCTTTAGGTGTAGGAAGCATGGCCCTGCCTTGAACTGAGCTGGGGAAGGCTATGGGCAGGACCGGCATGGAGTGTCTGAGCTGGGGCAGGGCCGGCATGGAGTGTAAGTCAGGAATTCTGCTTGGGACATGTTAACTTTAGACACTATACCTGAGACATCCAAATGGAGGCACTGAGTTGGCGGTTGGATGAACAAGGGGAGTTTGGCAGGAGACTCATACGAGTGGGAGCCATCAGTATGTGGCGTGTGTCTCGAGGTTGGATGACATTATCCAGGAAGTGTTTAGGTAGAGAAGAGTTCTCAGATGCTCCAGACCTCACAGGTTAGAGGAGGAACCAGAAAGAGAGACTAAGAAAGAGTGACCAGTGAAAGAGGAAAACCAAGAGTCGGCAGCATCCATGAAGCTAATGGAAGGAAGTTCAGTAAGGAAGAGGGAATGAGTGCTGCAGGGAGGTCAAGTCTGAGAGGACTGGGAACCAGATACTGAACTTAGCCAGATGGAGGCCAACAGTGACCTTAGGAGTTGTGGTCGTGGCAGAGTGGTAAGTGAACGCTCATTTGGATCAGTTTAAAGAGAAAGGAATGAGAGGAATTCATTAATCACAGTGAATATAGATTAGACTTTTGCCTACAAAAGACACCAGAAGAGCAAGTGGTATCTGCAGAGGAAGTGGGTCAAAAAAGGGTTTTGTTTTGGTTTCAAATGAAAAGATCCAGTAGAGGGAAAAACGGATGTTCAGAAAAGGGGTGAAGGGCCAGATTATTATCCTAGTGTGTTCTAGGACCCCGGGGAAGGGCCTGCACAGGGTTCCTCTGTAACAATCAAGGCAAGTACGTGGCTGCAGATGCTGGAGAGTAGGTGAAGGTGGAGGGCAGAGCCTGGAAATCCTACTCAGCTGGGTTCAACTTTCTCAGTGACATGTCAGCTGAGAGGGAGGGGGATTTGATACACACACAGAGAAGGAAACATGATGATGGAAAATTTAGAGACTTGAAGACACTGGCTTCAAACATGGGAATGATGGGGCCACAAGGCAAAGAATGCCAGCAGCTACCAGAAGCTACAGAGGCAAGGAGCAGTACCTACCCTGGAGCCCCACTAACACCTGGATTTCAGCCTGGTGAGACTGGGTTTGGACACTGGTCTCTAGAACTAGGAGAGAGTGCATGTGGTAATTTGTTACAACAATCACAAGAAACTAACACAGGACTAGAAATAAAAAACAGACTATGAGAAGGAAGTTCAGCAAGAAAGAGGGAGTGTATGATGGTTTACCATCACACAGCTAGCACCCAGCCCAATGCCAGGCATACAGCAAGGTCCGATACATATTTGTGGAATGAATGAATCAATGGGCAGGCAGCCATGCCTGGGCCAGCCCCCATATCGCCCCTCTCCCCTCCAGTCTGCAGTCCTGTCTTTGCTCCTAGCCCAGAGGGCACAAGAAGCATTCTCTAGCTTCCAAGTTTACATATTTCAGCTAAGAGTTCCCCAGAGAGGTACCAAGAGAGGAATTTGCCCTCTTTTCTGGAAAAGATATCCTGAAAAGCTCAGTTTGGTTAGGTACCAATTGGATTCCATTAATCAAGAAATGAAACCACATTTTATAAAAGACTGTACCCCATGGATGGAGGCAGGGGGCAGTTTCTGCGAAAATGAACATCACGCAGGAGGTGTGCTCTATTGTCCTATTCATAGGTAGGGGAGCTGAAGACTAAAGCAGGTCTTTTGCTCAAAGGCACATAAAGGTCAGTGGCAGACTGGAATCCATGTCTGCCCAGCAACAAGAGGCCATGCCCTTAAATGCTGTGCTAGATCTGGGAGTGGCAGCATGCACCTGTAGTCCCAGCTACTCGGGAGGCTGAAGTGAGAGGACTGCTTGAGCCCAGGAGGTTGAGTTCAGCCTGGTCAACAGAGACCCTATCTTTAACAATAAATAAATAAATAAATAAAATTCTTTTAAAATGCTGTGCTAACCTGCCTTTGTCCTCTAGTTCCATGCAGGAAGAAAACACCTCTCATGGCCACCAGTGGGCTCCACCTTACTTTAGGTTTGGCTAGGATCATGGTCATGCTCCAGAAGGGGTGGGTGTTCTGGGCAAAACACTGACTACTTACTATGCTCTCAGCATAACTTTGGGAATATTTAAATAAGAGGAATAAGACAGACAAGTGTTTCTTTATTAATGAGTCAAGATACACAAAGACTTAATAAAAAGTTACATAAAAGGCTCAAGCATCATTGAGATCTTCAGGGATCACTCTCGTTTCACGACAATGGCCACCTGTTAATACTGTGAAACAGAAACTGGGCGCCCACGGGCGCTCAATAATTCAAGTATCTTTCATCCTAAGTAAACTCAACATGGAATTTCAAACCCAATGGGCTGCCAAGGGAGGAAACCTGTTCCTGGCTCCAGATTTGCTGTAACACATTTAAGGGGCCTTTGGGTTAGAGTTGTCACATGTTAGTAGGTCACATCTCCTGGAAAAGTGAGACAGGCCCCACTAGGCCAACCAGGCACTCTCTGCAGCAAGCACCACGAGGAGGTGGTAGGCAAAGTGCTAAGAGAAAGCCTCCAAGTGTCCGCTGTGTAGCAAGGTGCATGGGAACCAAGTGGCCACAGCCCCAGGCTGTGGGGGCAGGGAGGATGGCAGGATGACTTCTGGGAAGAAAAGCAGCCTTCTCAGGAGGGTTTCAGAACAGTGAAGGAAATCTGAGGGTGTGCAATGGCAAAGGCCTGGGGTGAGGGGATTTCAGGAGTGTGCTCCAGAGGATGTGAAGGTAGCACTACTCTCTGGAAAAGCAGTGGGAATGTGAGAATGTCAACACAGCCACAAGCCTCACTGGGCTCCTTGGTCATGGTGTTGCCTGGCCAAACAGGTTCTCCAGACTGACCCAGCTAAGTGACAATGGAAAAGACGCCCCAGGATACACTCTACTCTGGCCTATCTGGAAGCTGCCTCTGTCACAAGGGCCCACTTCTAAAAATAGTGTTATTTACCCATCTCACCTATGGGGAAAATGAAGTCCTGGGAGATGAAAGCTTACCGTCAGTCCAACAGCTGCAGAAAGCCAACCTTCAACCAGTCTCTCCCCTGGGCACTGTGGAGTTGAGCTGTGGGCAAGGCAGGACGGGTACAGAATCCCTTCTGTGGGTAGGGCCAGTAGTAGTCGGAGCCCCTAGGTCTGGTTACCTACATGGCTAAGTGTTGCCTGAGTTGCTTCCAGTGAGGCTCCCCACCCAGCGCTGGCAGGGAGATACAGCTCCACGGTGAGCAGGGGGTGTGCTGGCGGGGATGGTGCCACGAAGTTTTCCAGCAGTGGATGCCACGTGCAGGGCTTTCTGTCCTACTCCACCTTGTTCTCGATTCCAAGCACCTCCATCCTCACTTCTTCCCACCTGTTTTTCCTCCACCTCCCTCTGGTTCGCAGCTGCTATAAAACTGTACACGTGCCTGCTGCAGTGCTAGCCTAGGGGGCTTAAAGTTTGGGTAGAGCCTCGTCCTTTCAGTGTTTAAAATGCCGACCAGTGTTATAAGGCCTTGGGAAGCTCTGAAGCACCTCATCTGGAATGTTCTCGCCTATCCTTTCTTTTAGGAATAGAAAAAGGGGCCACTTAGACAAATAAGTTTGATTTCCAAATAGTAAAAGTCCCAACTGTTCCCTTCTGCAGCAGAACCACTCTCTGGCCGGCCCCTCAGTGCTGGTGATCCTGCCGAGCTAGGAACTCAGCACACCTTCAGAACTGCAGAAGAATCCAAATGCCTTGACATCCAGTTGATGCTCACTTTCCTTGACATTCTTTCTCCAGAGTGGCCAGGCCACCTGCTGGGGATGTTCTTGTTTTGCATAGTGACCTGACCTGACTTGTAACATCTGGAAAATAAGGTCACTAGCTGTGCCACTTCATCTTTTGACTCCCTCGGGGGACACTTGTTCCTGCTGCCCTTCTGTTCCCACCCTGGCTAAAAAAAATCCCAGTCTCTGGCTTACAGCAGCAGCACCTGAGAGGGGGGTGGGCCTCGTCAGGGAGTTGGAGGACCGTCCCCTCTCAGAAGGTGTACGGGAACCATGTCATCAGCCCAACCCTCCTTTCTTCTCTGTTGATCATGTTATACTCAAGATCTATCAGGTTAATAAAAATGGCCCAAAAAGGCCACCTAGCATGAAGTTTGCAAATAAAGGAAGGGGTTTGCTCATTTACAGGACCTATGGAGGAGGCAGTCACTTGACTCCAAGGGAAAATGGCTTCAGGTGTTGGTGCCGTTCCAGTGGTAACAGTACTGAGTCTGGTTTGAGTAGGATTCAGCATGAATTAGAGTTCTCTGGATGGTGTCCACGGAAGAGTACCTGGATGTGTTTATATCAGAGAGGCACCAAGCAGCACAATAATGTGAGAAATCAGAAAGAGACAGATTTGAGAAGCCCTCTCAGATGTCGGGAAAGAACACAGAACTTAACCCACTATGTCTAAAAAATAAACACTTTTGCACAATCAGCTTTAGTTTATACATTTCTAAAGCGGTGAAAACCCCTTTTAGAACTGACATGCTTGTGCCGGCCACTCCCCTCAGCAAAATAAAATTGTTTTCTAATATCTGCATCTTCTATCATAGCAAAAGCTCCAGGGTAGCACATCTCTCTTCCCTCCAGTTTCTAGGCCATTAGGAGGGTCTGTTTCCCTCCAGCTACCATTCCCATTAACTTCCGCCCCCTCTGTCATTCTGCTTCCACACTGAGTTGAGTTTTGGCACTGCTGGGAAAATTCAGTTTAAAAAAACAAACAAACAAACAATAATAATCCAGACATGTCACCAGAGAGGTCTGCTGAAAACCTGAAACTTCACCAGGGAGTGAGCCCAGACCCCTTTCATAAAATAATAATCACTAAAATAATTTAAAAATCTACCCAAGCTCAGACACTGTGGATTGGGGGAAAGGGAAGGAGGCTTGTTCGTGGCTCGCTTTGTACTTTATATGTGGATAAACACTTCCACACCAAGCCGGCACTATGAAGTCAAAAG
>CAUYON010060979.1:0-14187 GCA_963573935.1 Arctocebus calabarensis
GGGGGTGGGGGTTGGGGTTCCCCGTGAGACAAATATTGGGGGTGGGGTGGGTAACGGAAGCGCAGAGAGAGGGAAGGAGCGAGGGGGGTGGGGTCTTGGTGTGTGCCACACCTTTTGGGGGCAAAACACAATTGTAAGAGGGACTTTACCCAGCAAATGCAACCAGTGTAACATGGTTTCTTGTACCCTCAATGAATCCCCAACAATTAAAAAAAAAATTAGTCAACATTATAAGCAACTATATAAAAAATAAATTTTATGTCATGTGCTTTTTGAAGACAAAAAAGGATGGTCACTTTTTAACGATTGATTGTTGGTAGTATTACAATAATAATGACGTGCTAAAAACTTGCAGTTGAAGAGGAGTTCATATCAACTCAGGAAAAAATATTTTGGTATAAATAAACCAGCAAATAAATAGCTAATTGTCAAATCTCATTGTTCAAATGAGAAGTCCTCTGTTCGTACAGATAGTCTTTGATCTCTTAGGGAAGGTGATGGAAATTTTTGACCTTTTAGACTGCTTTCTTCCAAAAAAGGAAATATTCTTACCCATTATACAGCTGTCTGCAGACCACATTGCCATTCTTTCCTCAGTCAGAATTCTGTCTTTATCTCTCAGCTTCTCCACTGATGTGTTTGAAGAAGCCAGCCCAGCCAGCTCATTGTGAGGGAGGCATTTCTTGAACCAGCCCTCAGTCGGAGCTCCGTGAGGGGTACTCTGCCGGGATCAGTACAGTGCAAAATCCTAAATTCTCTCCCGGGCTTTCTTCATGTATTGTTTTCTTTGCTTTTCGGAGGGCCTTGCCGTTTTTCAGAACAGCCTTCTTATCTCTCTTTGCTTTTCTCCTTTTCGTCTTGGGCCTTCCCTTCAGACGTTCTCAGTGAATTGTTCCCAGGAGCTCGCTCCCCTTTCGACGGTACGGCCGCTCCTGAGTGGGCCCGTTCACTTGCTGAAGAAGAAATAAGAAAGCGCGAAAACTTACCAAATCCTTCCTCCTGTGTTTTCAAAAACAACCTCCATTTGCTGCTTTCTGTTTGGTGTGCTTTTACAGAAATTCCCTTCCAAAATCAAGTCTACCTCGTATGCGTATCATTATTTTAATAAAACCTCCACAGAGCGAATGAACTTCATAGAACCGAGGGAAAAGTTCGCCGCAAATGGCGGGCGATACTGCTGTTCAACAGGGAGCTCTTAAATAAAGTAGAGCGAATAGCATGAGGCAGTTCTGCAGTTTGCAATTTGTGGGAAAATGATTTCATTAGCGAGAAAGAGAGAGAGAGAGAAAACCATCAGTCAGGATGTGGGAGAATGCAGGCTCCCGGTGAGGCCAGCAGAGGAGACAAACTAAGTGTACGGATGCAGATTAGGCCTCTGAAGATGAGGGTGTAAAAGGGATTTAATGGTGGGGTGGATTATAGAAATCCATGTAACAATGTTAAATAATTATAGTTCCAGCCGAGATCAAAGCACTGCTGACTGAACGCCCTCCAGCTGTTAACATGAAGTGTCTTGAAGGGGAAAAAACCCGCCTCAGAGCTTGGTCAGCCCGGGCAGACAATGTGATCTGTGGAGGCTCCAAATGCATTGAAAGCACCAGGCGTGGGGGAAGAAAGATGGAGGAAGGAGACTGTTAGGGAATTTCTTCCTCTGGAGCTCTTGATCTTAAAACTGACTTTTAAAGCTGTTTGTAATTTGGTTGAAATTGCTAAAAAAAATTTTTGAAAAATCTACAATTGACCCTTTCTTTTGCAGGGTAGATATTCACACAACCTGTATCACAGGTGTCAATGGGAAATTCTGTAATTGATTTCCTTACCAGTCTTGATTTTTTTTTTTTCCCTTTGAGGAAAATTTTACTTTCTCAGCATATACTAGTGAGATAATGACTGTAGGTAAGGAGAACTGGAAAACATTTTTGTAGAAGATGTATTTATCTTCAGAAGGAACAAAAAAAATCTTGACTAGCAAGAAAAAAAAGTAACAATCCATTGATGCCTGTGGGATGGTTTTGATTTCATGTTGTCTCTAAGACATTATAAAAAGTAGAATTACAGAACCATTGAAATGAGTTCTAAAATGAGATAGCCATTTAAATTTCACCCAACCACACAAGTGATTTGAACAAACTGACTATAGGGTTATAACCACATGTACAATTATCAATCAATATTTACATTTACTTATTTATATAAAGGAAAGAGGGCAGCATAGTTTTTATATCTTACAGACGTGTCTTGTATTTACTTCGCAACAATGAAATTGTTTACTGTTTTTAAGTCACACTGAAAATGCAAAGCCAACAAATATTAAAACCAGTGCCTGTAGTACAGTGGTTATAGCGCTAGCCACATACACCGAGGGTGGTGAGTTCGAACCTGGTCCAGGCCAGTTAAACAACGACAACTGCAACAAAAGATAGCCTGGCGTTGTGGTAGATGCCTGTAGTCCCAGCTACTTGGGAGGCTGAGGCAAGAGGATTGCTTGAACTCAGGAGTTTGAGGTTGCTATGAGTTAGGCAGACACCACAGCATTCTACCATGGTGACAGAATGAGACTCTGTCTCAAACAAAACAAATAAAAACAAACCATTTAAAAGATCTTTGTGGAAGCATTGTTTGTAATAGTGCCACACTAGATTTTATCCAAACACCTAACAACAGAAGAATTATTAAATTATAATAAATGAAATATGTAAAATGGAATACAGGAACGAGGATGAATAAACTAGAACATGTGATGACACAGATGCGTTTCATGACCATAATGTTAACCAACTGAAGTCAAACAAAAAGAATACTCACTTTTGTATTTATATTAAACTCAAAAAGACTGAAACTCATCTACAGAGTTAGAAATCAGAATAGAAATGAACATATAGAGGGCTTTTAGGGTACTGATAAAAACCATTCTGTTTCTTGATTTAGGTGTTAGATATAAGAATATTCTGTTGATATGTAAACGTTCATCAAGTTTAAAATATTAATACTTTTTTCTTTCTTTCTTTTTTTTGCAGTTTTTGGCCGGGGCTGGGTTTGAACCCGCCACCTCTGGCATATGGGGCCAGCGCTGTACTCGTTAAGCCACAGGCACTCCCCATTGATACTTTTCTATATGCATTTTTAATTTAACAGAAAGTATAAAAACAACTAAAAAAACTAGATTTATAGAAATTATACTTCTAGACTGTCTACAATACAAAATAAAAGCATATAGTTGATATATATATAGTGGCGCTGAAGAGCAACATGAAAATTTGAAATATAAAGTTGAAAAACCAACTATCTAGAAGTGCTTTTATGATATTCCAGACATTGTAGCTGGAATTTTACTTGGAGAGAATTAAAGCTACTGTTTTAGTAAAGGGCATGGCATTTCTAGACAATGATAGCTTCAGACTTAATCGTGTGTGAGATTGAACTAGCTACGTCAAGAGAATGTAAAAAACATTTATGTGAGGAGAAAAGCTATTGATTATTGATCTAGGTATTTCACATTCAACTCTTAGGGATTTCTATAGAAGTTGATGATAACTTCTTTTTATTTATTTATTTATTTATTTTGAGACATAGTTGCTTTGTCATCCTCAGTTGCCTTGGGTAGAATGCTGTGACTTCATAACTGACAACAACTCCCAAACTCCTGGGCTCAAACAATCCTCCAGCCTCAGCCTTCTAAGTAGCTGACATGACACGTACCTACCACCATGTCCAGCTAGTTTTTCTACTTTTAGTAGCGACCTGTTCTCATTCTTGCTTAGGCTGGTCTCGAACTCCTGACTTTAAGCAATCCACCAGCCTCAGTCTCCCAGAGTGCTAAGATTCCAGGTGTGAGCCACTATATCCAACTGATAACTTCTTACAGAACAATTTGTATAGAAAAAAAAGATCTGAATTTTTTGATTAATTGAGTGAAATTTTTCCTAATTTAAGTGTATTTGCCTAAACATTCAGGCAGGGTGTGTTAAAAATGAGGACTTTCTGCTGTCTCCTCCTATTATAGGAAGTAACACATATCAAGGACCTTGCCTCATTAAATCTGTATGATGAGTGGTTTAACTTCATGGCTTCTCTTAGGTAGAGGTTTTATGACATTACATTTAATTTTTAATATTTTAACATGAATGCATTTCCTTTGCCAGACTAATTTTTATTTTTATAGGGGTACAGATACGTTAGCTCTAACATCTTTTCTCATCTGTGGACAGCATCATTGCTTGTCTAGAAAACATTAATTTAAATTCATATTCATGTGGTATTGGAGAAAATGATAAGAAATTATAGGATTACACTATTTTAGTGAACATATATTGAATAGTCTCCAAGCAATTTTAAACAACAATAAAAACTTAATATATATGTTAAGGTAATTTCTGCTACCTACCAGCTAATTATTAGTCAATTTTATAGTTTCCCATGTTTTTATGTTTAGGATGTCAGTGATACTCTAAAGTTGGTTTGATTTATTTAACAGCTGGATAATGTGATCATTTTACTTCTGTTTTCTTTTCATTGTGCTTTTTATCTACATATATACAGAATACTTTTTCTCATGTCTGTTTTCATAGGTCCTTCTGTACCACAGAAGTTTTTAATATATAAAGGGGGTTCATTTACTGCCCAACTTACCTGAATTACAATGTTGCTGATTCAGATTGTAACTTTAATTTTTTGTTTGTTTAAATTAATATTATCCTGCTCCACATAGCAGCACATACTGAAACTAAATTCCAAGCAAAATGATTTTTCAGGTTGTCTTATTTTCTTATTTTGAAGAAGTTTGTTGTTCTAGGAGTACAGGATTTGTGGCTATTGATGAATCCAGAACCAAACAAAAATTCTGAAATTATAATGGGGAGGAAAAAGACTAGAGTGTTTACTCAGATAAAACTGGGTTCAAGTGCTGTCCCAGGTCTGCTTACTTACTAGCTGAGCGACGCTGGTAATTTTGCCTAAGAGCTCTGAATTTCAGGTGGCCACGATGCCTATCTTATACATTCGTAGTGAGAGTTACACAAGGTCAAGTGAAACATTCTATGTATTTCTTCCCAGCCAAGCTGCAGGGAAGATTCCTGAGAATGGCCCAATAGTTTTTACTGTTAAATACAAATGATTGCAAAGTTTGAGTGGAGAGCCGTGACCTTGGGTCCCACAGTTCCTAAATAGATTCCTTGTTCTAATACAACTCATTTTATCAAAGTGATAGCTGAGAGTCTTGACGTGAGAGTGATTTGGGCCAAATTACACTGTGTCTCAGATCCTTAGTTTTCCCTTCAGTAAATGGGCCCGATCACAGCTGCTGCTGCAGTGCGAGTGTGTCTTGACCATGGAAACAAGGCTCGCACAGTACACATGCCTGGCACGTGTGGAGTTACCCTGCCTGCTGTGTTCTGATATCCCCGTCAAGGACCACTGATAGTAACAGGATTTTTAAAACTGCGACTCCCAGTGAGTTAATACATACTTATTGAATTTCTGTATAGAACAGGAATTCTGCTAGTTACTGAGAATACTGTGGTTAGTAAGACACATGCCATTGTGGCCTCATGAGGCTTGCCCTCCACTGTGGAAGCTATTTAAAATCCAGTTAGTCGCTGTGAGATATAATATATAAGAACGTATTTTGACATTGACTATTTTAATGATTATAAAAATTAATAGACTAAATCCTTGAAGAAAATAGAGTGATTATGGTTTTATGGAAGGAAAAGGATGATTTGGCAAATTCTGCTTATCACTTTCAGAAAGTTAAGCTTTTCTCACTGTTACTACCCCCAAAACCTTTTTACAGGAGCATTTCTCATTTTTCCGGCCCCACTGCTGTTCCCACTTTCCCTCAGACCCCTCTCCTTGCTCTTCCTTGGGCTCTCTTATCACTCCTCAGGGCCCCCCTTTATCATCTGGTTCAGGGAACCCAATTCCTTCCACACTGTCCAGGTCTCCTAGTTGTACGACTCTCTTTTGCATTCAGTTATGCTCCTTCCTTTCCCTTCCCTTCCCTTCCCTTCCCTTCCCTTCCCTTCCCTTCCCTTCCCTTCCCTTTCCCTTTCCCTTTCCCTTTTCTTTTCCCTTCCTTTTCCCCTCCCCCTTCCCTGTCCTCTTCTTTAAAGACGGAGTCTTACTTTGTCACCCTCAGTAGAGTGCACTGACATCATAGCTCACGGCAGCCTCAAACTCTTGGGTTCAAGTGATCCTCTTGCCTCAGCCTCCTGAGTGTCTGGGACTATAGGCACCCACTACAGCACCCGTCTATTTTTAGAGATGGGGTCTCGCTCTGGCTCAGGCTGGTCTTAAACTTGTGAGCTCAGGCAGTCCATGCACCTCGGCCTCCTAGAGTGCTGGGATTACAGGACATGAGCACTTTTTCTCATATTTTTCGCTCGCTGGTCTCCTGTTGCCCTCAGGGGTCTTCCTAGTATTACTCAGTACTCACCTGCCACTTGTCTGGGTTTCCTCCTGCAGTGCTCCTGTTATCCCCTCTGTCTTATTGTACTTGTGGCCATCATCTCCTGTAAGTTCATGGCCATCTCTGCCCAAAGAATAATGTCCTGCATCAAATGTGTCAACCTCCTACAACCACACTTTATTCCTTTGCATTACCCACGATGTCGTACACTCAGAAATTGCCTTCTCTAGGCGTAACCATCTGGGCATTTCCTTGGAACCTCATTGGGGAGCTTGCACAGCTCCTGGCTTCATTTTTGGTAATTATTCAGTCCAAGATCCATAACATACTATTTCAACATTACTTTCACTAGCACCTTAGATGTCCGTGACCTCTATATATCTGGCTTCTTATGGCCTTACTATGATGTTGGGGTATAAATATATACCTATATCACTAGAGAAAATAACAGGTTAGTGTGTATTAATTTGTATAGCACATAGGCACTTTGGCACACACTTAAAAAGCAACATCCCAGGAAATCCTCTCCACATCCCGAGGACTAGAGAAAATTATACAACTTCTTTTTGGCATTATTGCAAATGCAGCATATTACTAGTTGTATTTATTCCCTGATAATCTTATTTATCAATCTCCGCGGTACTTGTTCTACGTCTCCAATCTTTGAACCAGTAACACTGTTTCTTCTGTACTTTAACTTCAACTACTCTGCTGAATAGAGAGGAGTTGTTTTTGATACGAGAGGTTTCTTCTTGAAGACCTTTCTACATTCAAACTCTCACTTGTGCCATGGTGGGGGGACGTGATTTGGTAAAAGCAGGGAAAGCTCTTCAGAGCACACAGATCTGGGGACACTGTAGCTTAGAGGTATTACAACCACTTTGATCAGAGAGCCATGTTGCCAGAAATATTTCCCTATTATCTGTGCCCGCTTATGTAATAAGTTTTGCCAACTTCAAGGTGAATCTGCTTTAATGTTGCCTTTAATTTTCTCGGTCTGATCTCTAATATTTCAGATGCTCCCTCTTAAATTAATTGCTGCTTGTGATTAAAAGAAAAGGTCCTCACTGTTCCGCAAGGACCTCCTGTAATGAACTTAGCTTTTTGTTTCACATCTTCGTGCTCTCTTATCCTTTGCCTTTCTATCTCAATCCCCTGCTCCTTTTTATCAGAGTCTGCCATTTACCTGCTCTCTTCAATTTCTGCCTAGCTGCTTTTTTCTTTATCTGACCATCTTTCTCCAATTTATGTATTCCACAAATATTTATGGAGCACATAAGAATGTGAGAGTCAGGCTGACTGACTTCAGATATTGGCTCCCTCCCCTCCTTACTCTGAGATCTTGAGCAAGTCCCTTGATCTGCGTGTGCCCGTTTTTCTCATCTGCAAAGCAAGAACAATGATAATTGTAATGACAATAATAAAACAGAATGCTAAAATTTCCTGTGAACTTATCACAGGTCAGCAAGTTTTAAACATTTTGCTTGTATTAATTCATTTAGTCTCATAAAACACTATGATGCTTCCCTATCACTCCTACGTTTTGCATATAAGGTTATGTGTTTTCATAATTTGCTCAGTGTCAGAAAGCTACATAGTCATCTGAGAGTTGAATGAACTCATTTATATAAAGTGCCTGTCACAGAATAAGTGCTCAAAAACTTTCAGCTGTTATAATGATTATTGCCATTATAAATATTCTCATTTGATTACCAGTAAGTACTTAAAATATTAGCTGTTTTACTGTAAATATATAAACCATGATGCTAGGTGCCCCAAGAAAAGAAGACATGAGATATATATATATATCTCAGAAAGAAGATATGAGATATATATACAGATATATATGTATATCTCAGAAAGATACTTGCAGTCATATTTATCACAGCACTAGGCACAGTAACAAAGATATGGAATCAATCTCAGTGTCTACATATGGATTATTAGGTAAATAAAAGGTGTATATATATATATATATATATACACCTAATATATAAATATTACACAGTAGAATACTATTACACAGTAGTATACACACAGTGGAATACTATACAGACATGAACAAAATGTAATCATGTCTTTTGCATAAATAGAACTAAAGGGCATTGTCTTAAGTGAAACAACTCAGAAAGAGGAAGTTAAATACTTCACGTTTTCTCCTATAAGTATCTACGTGAATACAGAATGTGGAGTGATGGATATCAGAGACCAGAGGGTGAAAGGAGGGTAGGCAATGAGGCGTGACCTGGGGGTACATGCACATGACTCAGGTGATGGACTAAACTGCAGACTTCACTACACAACATATTTGTGTAACACAATTATTCTTATACCCCTTAAATTTATACAAATACAAAGCAATAAAGCTTAAAAAAAGGTAAGATGGATATACTGGCGATCTTCAAGAAACTTACAAAATATATTGAAGAACTCTTAACAATAAATTATTTGCTCTTTCTTTCTAGATCCCCTTATTCCTCCTTTTCCTTCTCCCCCACCTGCTCTCTCATACTTCTTTTAAATTTCTTTTTTTGAGAGAGAGGGAATAGCACAAAGTTTAAGAACACAGACTCAGGAGCCAGGACACCTGACGTCCTGCACACCTTGGCCCCTGCTCTTTAGGTGGGTGACCTTTTACTAGTACATTAACTTGGCTGTGCCACAGAATTTTCATCAATAAAATGGACTAAAAATATGTCTACCTTGTAGGGTTAGTGGGAATGTTATAACAAATGTGATTTACACGTAAAACCCAAATGAGTAGCACCTGGAGACAGTAACATGATGGACGTGGTAGCTGGGTTTCTCTGTCTTTACTTATTTAACAGCAAATATAGAAGTGAAAGGTCTTGAATGCATGTTTTTATTGATGGAATTGATTATTCCTTTTTATGTTCCCTGTCCTTAATTTAAACATATTTAATATTTTACATTGTTTCCTCTTACAAATTACTACATTAAATTATTTTCAATTGCCTATTGCTATTAATATTTCTGATGAAATGATGGCTCACATGTGAACCCCCAAATTGGTCATTCCAGCTCTGTAAAGTCTAGCTGTTGTTCATTTGATTGATTATCACAGACTTAAAATCTTTCTTCTGTACGTCTTGTTAGAAATAGTTTCTGATTATTTCTTTAACCTTTCTCAGTTTGTTAGTTTCTTCTGTTCATGCAAGTTGTTAGGCACCTTTTATTCTTTGGTTGTTTTTATCTCTGACTTTCATTGGCACACTATGAATGTGCTCAGTCTCAGCTTCAGAACAGATTTGGGCAAAGTTACGATTTTGTGTGTAAGTGATTGGAATATGTTTATTGACCACTTTCAAGGTTTGAGGTCACAAAGATAAGTAAGATAACGCCATTGGTAGCTCAGTTGCTTACTGCCTGGGTGGAAGAGCAGCAGAGACAGACTTCATTTGAATTTTTCATGGTTGGTACTATTTTAGGCGTATAATCAAAATCCCATAGAAGGACCAAGAAATTGCAGTCATTTTGGGGCTAAGGTGGTATCACTTTACCACTTTATGATTGGGCAAAATCTCTCTGGATGAGGAGGGCATAGTTTACTTAGTTAATTCATGGTGGCATTAGCAAGGTGTCAAGTTTGACCATCAGTATGTAGCTGTGCTTATGTATTTCTCTCAAAGTCTGAGGACCAAGGGGTAGGAGATGGGGGGAAGGTGCAATCAGAACTTTTATGTCTTCTCTAAGTAGAAGCTGGCTTGTTGAGAGCTTCTTTTTATTGTTGTCTACTGATATCAACTATTCTCCAATGGTTACTCAGCATTTTGGTTCTGACTAGAGCAGATGCTCTGTTTAATTATAACTCTATCTGAAGTATCACTAAATGTTAATGTACCTGCATGCAGCCCTTTTCATAAAATAATTTAGATTAAATTGGTGGGGTTTGACATCACAAAAATTATTTGGATTATTACTCAAACCCCCAATTTCTAGCCCCACTGTTCCACAGAATGTGGTCAGTAGATTACTTGAGCATCGCCCAGATACACTAAATTAACAAAAGTCATAAATTTTATGCACAGTGATTGTTGGGAAGCTATAGAGGCACCTACAGAATAAATAAGAGGCCACTGAGGCTTGATGCCTTACTCTTAATATGGCAAAACTTATGACAAAAAGTCGATCTTCATCAGTACCCCAAAATGCCTTCAAAGACTCAAAATAATATTATTTACATAGTTGTAAACGTAAGTAGAATTATCGCTCACTCATCGTTAGCTTGGTGCTACCAAGTCAAAATATGAAAGCTACTAAAGAATCTGAAATTACTGAATTATCAATCCACTGCTTCATCCAAGTAATGTCCCTGCTGGTTTACTTATAAAACATTTTATTCTCAATGAACATGACAGAATACATGTCATTGACTCATTAGTGATTATAGTTAATACAGATTAGTCTCTACAATGGAGAATTATTTATATGAAAAAGTAACTGATCTCTGACTTTTGAATACTCTTTGTATATTATATTTATCATCCCTTTTATTTCTTTTTAAAAAATGTTTGTTTTGATTTTTTTTTAAATTTCTGATTAATGTCAGGGTACAAACAACTGGGTTACAATATTTGCATTTGTTAGGTAGAATCCCTCTTATAATTTTGTCTCACACCCAATAGTTACCATGCACTTTTTATTTCATTCATTTCAAACATGTCTTCCCTCTTTTCTCCTAAACTGATCTTCTTTTAAGATACAATTCATGACATTTTATCTATCTGTCTTTGGGTGGGGGGGGACTCTGTGGTATCTGTAATTCAAGTATTCATTAAGTAATCAAATGCTGTTCTATGAAATTTTTATCTCTGGTTGCTGCAAATTGATGTTTACGATATCATTTTAAATATTTTGTATGTGTATGCCTTAACTCCGTAACTACCGGACTACTTGTTTATTTCCCCAATAGAGTCCACCTCATGTCTCAGTAACAGCAATCCTTAGAAAATATTTAGTAATTTGAGTTCTCTTCAATTCTGGTTGCCTGAGGTCAGTTAAGGGAGGAAAGAAAAGAATCAGGTATGCCACCCAGGGCTTGAAAAGGAACAAAAACAGAGTTTAAAGCTCATTAAATTAGGATTGCTATTTTAACAAACTTTTTCTATCTGGAGGAATCCTTCAAAAACACTTGAGTTAGAGGAATGTATTTCTCTCCTACTTCCAAAGCCTCTATAAACACAAGTACCCAGATAAAGTACTTTGTAGTAATGCGTATATTACCTATGAATATATATGCAAATGTGTGTTTACATGCGCTGTGTATGTATAAATATACGTACATAAACGCACACTCAAACAATATGTATAATAACCCATGCATACGTACACACGTGTGCATTTGTGCATTCACACTCAGCTTTCAGTATAAGGAAAGGGTGGAATCAACTCTGTTCTTCAGTTTGCAGCTTAGTTTGGAAAAGTTCCAAAGCACTTACAGGGCTCTGCTGCCTTAAACAGGCTACCCTGCCATATGGCAGTTTTACTGTGGTGCTTTCGCTGTAATTGATTTATATGAGATTATGATGATATACTTGATAGTCCATTAACAAAGTGACTAAGCTAAGTTCTTGACTACTGGATATGCTCCTGTAGGAAATGCAAGATTATTGTTTTTAGTGTTTGGTTTCAGTCTTTGTTTCTCTTTTTGCTCCTTTGTTTTTTATATCTAAAATTTCAATGCCAGGGGGAAAATGTTGTATGGTGGTCTTATATTGAATCACTTAGCTTTAAGGTTGAGAAAAATTTATTACTTTGATCGCCTTCCACCTTCAGTCCAGCGATTCAGATGTAGTAGTTCTCAGTTATCGTTCTGGACAGTGGTCAGGTAAATCCACTGTGAATTAAGTAACTTAATTTCAACCAACAGTGTAAAGTGTTATCTGCATTTTTAACTGAGACGCTAATGAGCAGCAAAACTTGAAGATTTGTGATCTTTCTTCTGATTTTCTTTTTCTCCCTTTTGTTTCAATCTTCATAAGGTCAGTAATAAGTAAAAAACATGACCCAGAAGCATTCCCCTAAAAAATCTAGAACCCCTCAGATATTCAAAAAAGTGAATGAGGATTCGTTGGAAAATGTATGTTATTTATCTTCTTATAATCTAATGTTATAATCATTACCTATTATTATTAGTTAATATGCAATTACATAATAATTTGCAAACCCAATAGGCGAATATTTAAAATCAAAGCAATTAAAACCATCTTATGATTAGTCCAGGGTGGAAGATATTGTGTGAGAGAGGGTGACTTTAAAAATATTCAAAGTAGATGAAAATCCCTTCTCTCAATTCAAGCATAACAAACAGCGTTAGCTGCTGCTGTTTCTTTCTTTCTTTCTTCCTTTTTTTTCTCTTTTTGGTCAGAACTTCCCAGGCCTGTTGCCTCAGGGAAACCCACCTCCTGCTGAGTGTTGGGGCTTCTCAAAAGCACCTCGCTCTGTGATTGAGTAGTCTGTATCAATTCAGTTAGAATAAAAGAACATCCATATAAGCAAATAAAATGTGGATTTAATACAAAGCTCCTGATTTATTGAAAAACATTGGCTAAAAGTACTTCATTTCTTTTACTGCTGCAATAAAGAGATTTTACAGTTAGTAACATATAACTTAGAGGAGTGACAAATTTGGTGCTTAAAAAATATTTAGGTTAAAAACAACCCTGTCACTTCTACTAAGTCATTTTTAGAGTGTAATCATTTTAATTCTTCCCTCTCTAATTTTATAACCAGGAGACAACCTTTCCGAGGAAAATCCCTAACCCCTTGTAAAGTTCCTCTCTGCTTCTCATTGTTACGACCCTCAACCAATGATTAGTTTGAAGTTGTGTTTGACCTAGAAATTAGGAAACACTTTGGTGCTCCTTCTTGGTACTCGGTGCACATAAATAAATACCCTCAATTTTAAACAGCTTGAATGTACAGATTTAACATCAAACCTTTGATTGTTAGCAGAGATCAAGGGTTTAAACTGCTTAGTGCTTGTGATTTGTGAGGAAATGTTAAATGTCCAGTAACAATGCTACAGCCAAAGAAAATTTGCAAATGCCAAAAGATTTAAGCTGTGGAAGAAACTGGCTTGGTTTTAAGATAATTTTGGATATGAATGGTTATGGATTTCGGTGTGAATCAGAAAAGAATTTTTCACTTTGTCTCTGGAAGTCTTTAGGACACAGTTTTTCATGTGAATTAAATGGTGATAGCAAAATAGAATTTTTACCAGTTAACTTTGTAGCTCAAGCAGCTAAGGTGCCATATACCAGAGCTGGCAGGTTCAAATCCAGCCTGGGCCTGCCAAACAACAATGACAACTACAACCAAAAAATAGCTGAGCTTGTGTCAGGGCACCTGTAGTCCCAGCTACTTGGGAGGCTGAGACAAGAGAATCACTTAAGCCCAGGAGTTGGAGGTTGCTGTGAGCTGTCATTTCACAGCACTCCACCCAGGGTGGCAGCTTGAGGCTCTGTCTCAAAAAAAAAAAAAAAAGAAGAAGGCTCGGTGCCTGTGGCTCAACGGGTTAAGGCGCCAGCCACGTACACCTGAGCTGGCGGGTTCTAATCCAGCCCGGGCCTGCCAATCAACAATGATGGCTGCAACCAAAAAATAGCCGGGCGTTGTAGCAGGCGCCTGTAGTCCCAGCTACTTGGGAGGCGGAGGCAGGAGACTCGCTTGAGCCCAGGAATTGGAGGTTGCTGTGAGTCGTGATGCCACAGCCCTCTATCCAGGGTGACAGCTTGAGGCTCTGTCTCAAAAAAAAAAGA
>CAUYON010060981.1:0-11715 GCA_963573935.1 Arctocebus calabarensis
CTAATAGAGGCCATCTACAGCAAACCCACAGCCAATATTGTATTGAATGGAGTTAAATTGAAATCATTTCCACTTAGATCAGGAACTAGACAAGGTTGCCCATTGTCTCCATTGCTCTTCAACATAGTAATGGAAGTTTTAGCCATTGTAATTAGGGAAGAAAAGGTGATCAAGGGTATCCACATAGGATCAGAAGAGATTAAACTTTCACTCTTCACAGATGACATGATTGTATATTTTGTACAGGGACTCTACCACAAAACTTTTAGAAGTGATCAAGGAATACAGCAGCATCTCAGGCTGCAAAATCAACACCCATAAATCTGTAGCCTTTATATATACCAATAATATTCAAGTCGAAAACAGTCAAGGACTCTATCCCTTTCACAGTAGTACCAAAGAAGATGAAATATTTGGGAGTTTATCTAACAAAGGATGTGAAAGATCTCTATAAAGAGAACTATGAAACTCTAAGAAAAGACATAGCTGAACATGTCAACAAATGGAAAAACATACCATGCTCATGGCTGGGAAGAATCAACATTGTTAAAATGTCCATACTACCCAAAGCAATATACAATTTCAATGCAATTCCTATTAAAGCTCCATTGTCATATTTTAAAGATATTGAAAAAATACTTCGTTTTATATGACATCAGAAAAAGCCTCGAATAGCCAAGACATTACTTAGAAATAAAAACAAAGCAGGATGAATCATGCTACCAGACCTGAGACTGTACTATAAATCAATAATGATCAAAACAGCATGGTACTGGCACAAAAACAGAGAGGTAGATGTATGGAGCAGAATAGAAAACCAAGAGATGAACCTAGCTACTTACTGTTATTTGATGTTTGGCAAGCCAATCAAAAACATTCAGTGGATAAAAGACTCCCTATTTAACAAATGGTGCTGGGTGAACTGGCTGGCGACCTGTAGAAGACTGAAACTGGACCTTTCACCATTAACTGAGATAGATTCTCACTGGATTAAAGATTTAAACTTAATACATGAAACTATAAAAATACTAGAAGAAAGTGCAGGGAAAATTCTTGAAGGAATTGGTCTGTGTGAATATTTTATAAGGAGGACTGCCCACACAATTGAAGCAGTATCAAAAATACACTACTGGGACCTGATTAAACTAAAGAGCTTCAGCACAGCCAAGGACACAGTAAGTCTATCAAGCAGACAGCCCTCAGAATGGGAGAAAATATTTGCATATTATACCTCCGACAAAGGTTTAATAACCAGAATCCACAAAGAACTCAAACGTATTAGCAAGAAAAGAACAAGTGATCTCATCTCAGGGTGGGTCAAAGACTTGAAGAGAAACTTCTCCAAAGAAGACAGGCACACAGCCTACAGATACATGAAAAAATGCTTATCATCCTTAATCATCAGAGAAATGCAAATCAAAACTACTTTGAGATATCATCTAACTCCAGTAAGATTAGCCCACATAATGAAATCCCCAAACCAGAGAGATTGGGAGAAAAGAGAACACTTCAACATTGCTGATGGGAATGCAAACTAACATGTTTCTTTTGCAAGGATGTTTGGAGAATAGAGATCTAAAAATAGAACTGCCATTTGATCATATAATTCCTTTACTAGGTATATACCCAGAAGACCAAAAACCATATTATAAAGATATCTGTACCAGAATGTTTATTGTAGCCCAATTCATCATTGCTAAGTCATGGAAGAAGCCCAAGTGCCCATTGATCCACAAATGTATTAATAAATTGTGGTACATGTATACCATGGAATACTATGCAGCCTTAAAGAAAGATGGAGACTTTACCTCTTTCATGTTTACATGGATGGAGCTGGAACATATTCTTCTTAACAAAGTATCTCAAGAATGGAAGAAAAAGTATCCTATGTACTCAGCCCTACTATGAAGCTAATTTATAGCTTTCATATGAAGGCTATAAACCCAATTATAGCACAAGAATATGGGGTAAGGGGCACGGGAGGGAAGGGGAGGGAGGAGGATGGGTGGAGGGAGAGTAATTGGTGGGATCACATCTACGGTACTTCACAGAAGGGTACAGATGAAACTTACTAAATGCAGAATAAAATGATACAATAACTAGGAAAGTGCCATTAAGGCTATGTTAAACAGTTTGATGAAAATGTTTCAGATTGTATATGAAGCCAGCACACTGTACTCCATGATTGCACTAATGTATACAGCTATAATTAAAAAAAAAAAAAAGATAAAGGGCAGCGTCTTAGCTCAAAGGAGTAGGCTGCTGGCCCCATATACCGGAGGTGGTAGGTTCAAGCCCCACCCTGGCCAAAAACTTAAGAAAAGAAAAAAAAAAAAAAAAAAAAAAAAAGATAAAAAACATGCATTTTTTGGATGGTGCCTGTGGCTCAAAGGATTAGGGTGCCAGCCCCATATACCAGAGGTGGCAGGTTCAAACCAAGCCCGGGTCAAAAACTGGAATAAAAAAATATATTTTTAAAAGGTTTATTACACAATTCCTTTGATTTGAAAGGAATAATCAAAACTACTCAAACTATTATCTCGTATGTCCACAAGAAAACACTGTTGTAATTATTTTTTCCTATTATAATTTTTAAAATGTATTTTGAAATACCAAAAATTAACATAATGTTAGGGCAGAAGGTATACTAAAATTATAAGGGAACTTTCATTTTAAAAAGGAAGAACATATCATAATAACTATGAATCACTTTTTATCAGAAGTAAGAAATATCTCTATAATCATTTCACTCTATTGTTCCAGATAGTTCCATCTAAGAAAGAATATCCTACTAATTAGAGGGCTTTTTTGGTGAGATAAAGAAGCAACATAAGAAGTTTACTTCTTTCTACTTTCAAAGGACTTAAGGGTTCGGTGCCTGTAGGACAGTGGTTACGGCACCAGCCACATACACTGAGGATGGCAGTTTCAAACCTCACCCAGGCCAGCTAAAGTAACAATGACAACTACAGCCAAAAAACAACAACAACAAAAAAATGGACAGGCATTGTGGCGGGCACCGGTAGTCCCAGGTACTTGGGAGGCTGAGGCAAAAGAATTGCTTAAGGCTAAAAGCTGGAGGTTGCTGTGAGCTGTGACGCTACAACACTCTACCGGGGGTGACACAGTGAGACTCTTGTCTCAAAAAATAAAAAAAAGTAAATAAATAAATAAAGGACTTAAGAATAATAAATCTATCTTGTTCAAATTTTATCAAAATCAGAATAGAAAACAAAACAAAACAATAGAGATCTTTCATGTCCTTTGTTAGGTAAATTCCCAAATATTCATCTTCTTTGGCACAACTGTAAAGGGACTAGAGTCCTTTACAGTCTTTTTGGCTTGACTATTATTGGTATATATAAAAGCTAATGATTTGTGAGTACGGATTTTGTATCCTGAGATGCTACTGTATTCCTTGATCCCTTCTAAGAGTTTTGTGGTTCAGTCCCTGGGGTTTTCCAGGTATAAAATCATATCATAATATGCAAACTCTGCAAAGAGTGAAAGTTTCATCTCCCCTAACCCTATTTGTATACCCTTCATTGCCTGTGGGTTTGCTGTAGATGGTCTCTCTCACTTTGAGAAAATTCCCTTCTATACCTATTTTCTTAAGTGTTCTGATCATGAAAGGACGCTGGATATTGTCAAAAGCTTTATCTGCATCTACTGAGAGAATCATATGGCCTTTCTAAGTTTGTTTATGTGATGTATTACATTTATAGATTTACATATATTAAGTGCTCCAGTGGCTCAATCGGGTAGCGCCTGGTATTGAAATAGATTTACATATATTGAACCAAGCTTCAGACCCTGGGATAAGACCCACTTGGTCATGGTGTATAATTCTTTTGATGTATTGCTGGATTCTGTCTGCTAGGATGTTATTGAATATTTTTCCATCTATGTTCGTTGAAGACATTGGTCTACAATTTTCTCTTCTGGTTGGGTCTTTTCCTGGTTGGGATCAGGGTGATATTTACTTCATGGAATGTGTTGGGTAGTATTCCTTCTTTTTCGATGTTTTGGAAAAGGTTAAGTAATATAGGTACTAGTTCCTCTTTAAAGGTTTTGTAGAATTCTGATGTGAAGCCATCTGTTCCCGGACTCTTCTTTTTTGGAAGTTTCATATAGTTGATTCTATTTCAGTACTTGATATAAGTCTGGTCAGTATTTCCAATTTTTTCTGATTAAGTCTAAGAAGATGGCTCGCTTCCAAGTATTGGACAATTTCAGATTTTCGTATTTCTGAAAATAAAGTTTTTTGTAGTATTCATTAAGGATTTTTTGAATTTCTGAGGTGTCCATTGTTTTTTCGCCTTTGTCATTTCTAATTGATGATATTATGGACTTTAATTTTCTATTTTTGGTTAGGTTGGCCAAAGTTTATTCATTTTGTTGAAGTTTAAAAAGAAAAACAACTTTTTGATTCATTGATCTTTTGAATAATTCTTTTCTTTTCGATTTCATTTAATTCTGCTCTAATTTTAGTTATTTCTTTTCTTCTGCTGGATTTGCAGTTGGAATGTTCTTCCTTTTCCAGTTGCTTAAGATGTCCCATTAAGTTACTGACTTCCTCTTTCTGTTCTCTTGAGGAAGGCTTGCAACGCTATAAATTTCCCTCTTAGGCCTGCCTTGGCAGTATCCCATAGGTTCTGATAATTTGTGTCTTCATTATTGTTTTGTTCCCAAATTTTGGCAATTTCCTTCTTAATCTCATCTATGACCCAGCTATCATTCAGCATGAGGTTATTTAGTTTCCATGTCTTTGTGGGAGTATGCAGACTGTTATTGGTGAGTTCAACTTTTATTGTGTGATGATCCAAGAAAATATAAGGAATAATTTCTATACTTTCAAATTTGCTGAGGTTATACTTGTGACCTAAGATGTGATCAATTTTGGAGGATGTTCCATGGGGTATTGAGAAGAATATGTATTCAGTTTTGTTAGGATGAAATATTCTGTAGATGTCTTTTAAATTCAATTGTTGTATGGTGAAGTTTAAGTCCAAAATTTCTTTGCTTAGTTTCTTATTGGAGGAGCTATCCAACACTGCCAAAGGGGTGTTAAAATCTCCAACTATTTGGTGCTGGAAGATATTAAATTGCTCATGTCTGTTAGGGTCTCCTTTATAATTAAGGCACATTCTGGTTGGGCACATAAATGTTAATTGATATCTCATCACGTTGAGTATTTCCCTTAACAAATATGAAGTGACCATCCTTGTCTTTCCTTACTTTTGTTGGATCAAAGCCTAGTGTATCTGCAAATAAAACTGCCACCCCTGCTTTTTTTCTGATTTCTGTTTACCTGGATTACAGATGCCCATCCCCTAACCCTGAGTCTATATTTATCCTTTAAAGAAAGATGAGATTCTTGTATGCAGCAGATATCTGACCTGAGTTTTTGAATCCAGTCAGCCAACCTGTGCCTCTTAAAAGGATAGTGTAGGCCGTTCACATTAATTGAGAGTATTGATAAGCCTAGTAGTATTTTGGATGTCAAGTTTTTCTAAAGTCCAGTGGACATTTTGAATCTTTTCACCACTGTGGAAATTGGGTTTTGGTCAAGAATTTCAGAGTAAGTTTACTTTGGTGGTAGAGCATTGTGCTGGTCATTATGGAGGATGGGTCTGAGGATATCCTGAAGAGCTGGTTTGGTTATGGCAAATTTCTTCAACATGCATATGAAGTATTTAACTTCTCCATCACAAATGAAGCTCAATTTAGCTGGTTACAGGATCTTGGGCTGAAAGTTTTGTTTTAGGAGACTGAGGGTCAATGACCATCCTCTTCTGGCTTGAAAAGTTTCAGCAGAGAGATCTGCAGTCATTCTAATAGTCTTCCCCTTGTAGGTTATGATTTTCTTATATCTGGCTAGTTGCAGGATTTTCTCCAATTAACTTTGGCGAAGTTAATTACAGTGTGTCTAGAAGATGCTTTATGTGGTTTGAGTCGTGCTGGGGTTCTGAAACTGTCTGCTATCTGAATTTCAGTATCTCTTGCCATGCTTGGGAAGGTCTCCTCAATTATCTCTTGGAGTAGAGTATCTGTGCCTTTTGGATCATCCTCTTCTCCTTCCAGGATTCCTATGAGGTGAATGTTTACTCTTTTGGAGTGGTCCCACAAGTCTCTCAGGGAATGATCCGTTATTGCTCTCCATTTCTCTTCTTCTTTGAGTATTTGGGAGCATTCAAAAGCTTTCTTCTGCCTGCTCCGTTCTGTTACTGAGGGATTCTACTGTATTTCTCAGATCTTTGAGGGCTGCAAGTTCTTGCCTCAATGTGTCAAAATCTTTGGTGATTGAGTCTTTGAATTCATTGAATTCTTGAGTCAACCTTTGAATTACTCTTTGAATTTCTAATTCCATCATTACCTCAATTCTGTTAATCTTATTTGCAATCCAAATTCTGAATTCCATTTCTGACATCTCAGCCATTTGTTTATGAATGGGATCTTCTATTGTGTCTCCTTTATCATTCAAAGGAGTTGAATCTACTCTGATTATTCATGTTGCCAGAGTTTTTCCACTGATTCCACCCCATAATTATTTTTCACCATTTGGCTAGAGAAGCTGGCAAGGTGAAATTGAATTGAGGGCTCCTGGAGTTGTAATTAACCAGCCCTTTACCAAAGAACTGGGATTGGCAATTGTAGCTTTTCTCTTAGAGCTTTACAAAGGTCCCATTCAGAACTACTGCCTGTAACTATGAGCACCTGCTTGGTGTGTTGTGGCTAGATGGTGCTGACAGGTATTCAGCTAGTCTCTGTTCAATTCTAATGAATCAGTGCCTTTGGGCTGAAATCTCAGCTATGGAGATATATAAGCAACTAAGATACGCATCCCCCCACCCACCCAACAGGTGACAACTGGAAGGGGAGAATCACACACTCCCACAACACAACCAGGGTACAACCTGGGTGGGTCCCCAGGTGAATGGCCCAGGTCAAAGAGTTCCAAACCAATTGTCCCAGTTGACACAAATACCCGTCAGGTGGGAGAATTCAAAAGGTCTTCAGCATTGAGGCAGCAGGGGTCCACTGGCAGTTCAATTTTACCCCAGTGGAGCTGCCACCATTGTCGGGGTAGCACTGACAGTGGTCCCCAGGGGTAGGTAGTGAAGGTCCCAAGCTATGTTCTTTCCAACCGGGGAGTTTCTCTCCCCTTGTGACTCACTCCCTGCCTCTATTAAATTTATAGTTTTAGCACAACTGCCCCACAGCTCATGAGGTGCCCCGCCCTAGCTAAAATCTGCCAAACATTCCGGATTTTGCAGGGCGAGGTCTTCCAAATCGCTAGGGGAGGGGGGAGGGGTGTATTGGGAGTTTAGGGAGGTAGGGAGAATATTAGATCAACTTTTGGCCCAGGCAAGAGACTGCCTCGGCTTGCAGCAGTTATCTCTTTGGAGGGAGTGCCAGCCCTCAGTCGTTCTCTCCCCTTTGGTGAAACAAAAGGTTCTCTGTTCTCTACTCACCTCAAGCCACTCTCCTGGGCTGGGGAGGGAAAGGATTCCTGTCCTCTTTGGGATGGGTTTTGCACCTGAAATTTGTTTCCTTAGAGTCCTAGCTTGTCTCAGCAAGGGTGGTTCAAACCTATCAATCCTCTCTATCTGCTCAGGTCCTGATCTTCCTCTTTATTGGGTTACTTCTAGTCATTATTTCTCCATGTGGACGGGAGCTTCTGCCAAAAGCTGGCTTCAGTCAGCCATCTTGGCTCCCTTCTCCCATCATCTAGAATTTAATAACTTCATGAAGTACCATGAAAAATCTACCAGTCTTTTATATCTATTCACTTTTTTCCTCAGTTTAACTGAGATACAATTTGTATTCCATTAACTTAATCCACTGTAAGGGTAAAACTCAGTACATTTTAATCAGTTTACAGAGTTATACAATAATAATCATAATCTAATTCTGAGACTTTTTCATTCCCTCCCACCCCCACAAATTTCCCTTGAGTCTATTGGTTGCCAACCTCACTTTGCCAGTGAGGCAAACACAGGCAACCATTAATGGGATTATTTCCTCTCTATAAATTTGTCTTTTAGGGTGGCACCTGTGGCTCAAAGGAGTAGGGTGCCTGCCCCATATGCCAGAGGTGGTGGGTTCAAACCCAGCCCTGATCAAAAACTGAAATAAATAAATAAATTTGTCTTTTGGCATTTTGGTATAACTGGAATCACATAACATGTACTCTTATTCATCTGGCTTCATTTAAGCAAGATTTGGAAAGCTATGATCTGCAGACCAAATCCAGATTGCCACATGTTTTTGTAAACAAAATTTTACAGGGACATAATCATGCTCTTTCTGTACTATCAATGCCTGCTTTTACACTTCAACAGCAAAGTTAATGAAGGCATACCTTAAAGATGTTGTGGGTTCAGTTCCAACCACCACAATAAAGTAAATCATATCATACATGCATTTTTTTTGTTTCCTAGGGCATATAAGAGTTGTGCTTATACTATACTGAAGTCTTATTATGTGTGTAATAGGATTATGCCTAAAAAACATTATAAATATCTTCATTAAAAAATAATTTACTAAAAAATGCTAATGATTATTTTAGCCCTGAGTAAGTTTTAATCTGCAACTAACTGTTCAGGATGGTGGTTGCTGAAGAATGGGGCAGGTATGGAAATTTCTTAAAATAAGACAACAATAAAGTTTGTCACATTGCTCGGTTCTTCCTTTCACAAAAGACTTCTCTGTAGCATGCAGTGCTGTTTGATAGCATTTTACCCACAGCATAATTCAAAACTGGAGTCAATCCTCTCAAACCTTGTTACTGCTTAATCAGCTAAGTTTATATACTGTTCTAAACCTTCTGCTGTCATTTTAACAGCCTCTTTTCATGTATATTCTATCTCAAGGACTTACTTTCTTTGCTTAGCCTTCAAAAGCAACTCCTCATCCTTTAAAGGTTGATCATGAGATTGTAGCATATTAATCTTCAGTCTTCACTGCTAATTCTTGTTCTCTTGGTATTTCTACCATATCCATATAAGTTTCTTCTACTGAAGTCTTGGGCCCCTCAAAGTCATCCATGCAAGTTGGAATCAAGTTCTTCCAAACTCCTGATAATGTTGATTTTTTTTTTACCTCCTCCTATGAATCACACACATTCTTAATGGCATTTAGAATGATGAATCCCTTCCAGAAGATTTCCAATTTACTTTTTTGTTGAGAGAGTGAGTCTCACTCTTCATCCTAGGTAGAGGGCTATGACATCATCATAACTCTCAGCAACCTCAAACTCTTGGGCTCAAGCGATCCTCTTGCCTTGGCCTCCCAAGTAGCTAGGACTACAAGCATGTGCCACCATGCCCGATATTTTTCTATTTTTTAGTAGAGACAAGGGTCTTGCTCTTGTTTGTGCTGGTCTCAAACTCCTCAGTTAAGCAATCTACTGGTTTTAGCCTCCCAGAGTGCTAAGATTACAGGTATAAGCCACGCACCAGGCCACAAAAATATATTTCTTAAATACTAAGACTTGAAAGTCATGGATTTATTCCTTAATCCATGGGCTGCTAAATGGACATTGTGTTAGCCAGGATGAAAACAATATTAATCTCCTTGTTTATCTCTATCAGTGGTCTTGTATAACCAGATGCACTGTCAATGAACAGTAGTATTTTGAAGAAATCTTTTTTTCTAAGCAGTAGGTCTCAACAGTGGGCTTAAAATATTCACTAAATCATACTGTAAAACACATGTACTGTGAACCAGGCTTTGTTGTTCCATTTACAGAAACCAGGCAGAATAGATTTAAGGTTAATTGTGGACCCTAGGATTTTCAAGATGACAAATGAGCACCAACTTCCATTTAAAGTCATTAATTGCATTAGATTCTAATAGTCAGCTTGTCCTTTGAAGCGAGGCACTGACTTTTTCTGTCTAGCCATGAAAGTCCTAGATGCCACCTTCTTCCAAATGAAGACTGTTTAATCTACACTGAAGGTCTGCTGTTCAGTGCAGTTACCTTCATCAATAATTTTAGTTAAGTCTTCCGGATCACTTGCTGCAGCTTCTTCATCAGTACATGCTGCTTCACCTTGCACTTTTATGTTATGGAGATGGCTTCTTTGCTTAAATCTCGTGAACCAAACTCTTCTAGCCTCAAACTTTTGTTCTGCAGCTTCCTCTCCTTTCTTAGCCTTTGTACAGTTGAAGAGAGAGTCTTGCTCTGGATTAAGCTTTGACTTAACGGTGTCTCAGCTGGTGTGATCTTTGTAGACCACTCAAACTTTCTCCATTTCACCAAAAGTGTGGTTTGTTTTCTTATCATTCTTGTGTGCACTGATGTAGCACTCTTAATTTCCTTCAAGAACTTTCCCTTTGTATTCACAACTTGGCTGTTTGGTACAAGAAATCTAGCTTTTGGCCTGTCTCAGCTTTTCACATGCTTTCCTCACTAAGCTTAATCATTTCTAGCTTTTGATTTAAAGTGACAGAGGTGTAATATCTCCTTTTACTTGAACACTTAGAGGCCACTATAGGGTTATTAATTGACTTATTTCAATACTGATATGTCTTGAGGGATTGGGAGGCCCAAGGAGAGGAGGAGAGACAGGAGAATAGGTCGTTGGAGCAGTCAGAACACACCCATTTACTGAATAAGTTCACTGTCAAGGATTATAGGCATGAGCCATTGTGCCGGCCCCTTACCCACTCTTTAAATGGGTTATTTACCTTTTTATGGATTTGTATGAATTCTTTATTATTCCAGATATAAATCCTTTATCGAATATATGACTTATTAATATTTCTTCTAGTCTGTGGTTTGTCTTTTCATTATTAGTGGTATTTTTTAAAGTCTAAATGTTAATTTAAATAAAACTTGATTTTTTTCTTTTATGGCTCTTACTTTTGGTGTAATAGTTAAGAATTCCTTGCCTACTTAAAATCTTCTAGAAGTTTTAGAATTTTAGAATTTATATTAAAGATTATGTTTCATTTTGAGTTGACTTTTCTCTCCAGTTAGAGTTCAGATTTAGGAGTTTTTCTTTCATACATATATCCACTTATTCTAGTACCAACTGTTGGAAAGACTTTCTTTTTCAATTGAATTGTAGTGTTACATTTGTCAAAAATTCACCATAAAAATAGGAGTTAATAAAAATATCCGAACTAACAAATTTTGTTCCATTTATCTATAAGTCTTCCTTTGTGCCAATACTATACTAACTACATTAATATAGATTTATATGAAATTATGTAATTCCACCAAATATTTTCTTTGCATTCAAAATTACTCAGGCTACTCTAGGTCCTCTGCATTTCCATTCATATTTAGGATTGGCTTGTCAATTTCTACTCAACACCAGACTAAACCAAAATCCTTCGGATTTACATGAGGATTGCATTGAATCTATGTATCAATTTGGGGAGAATCACTGCCTTAAAACAAATACTGATTCTTCCAATCCAAGAATAAGATATGCCTTTTCATTTGTTTAAATCTGTAATTTTGCCCAGCAATGCTTTTTTTTCCATGTGTAAATCTTACTATACTGTTCTGTTAAATGTATTCCTAAATATTTTAGCCTTTTTTTTTTTTTTTTGAGATAAAGCCTCAAGCTGTCACCCTGGATAGAGTGCCATGGCATCACAGCTCATAGCAACCTCCAATTCCTGGGCTCAAGCGAGTCTCTTGCCTCTGCCTCCCAAGTAGCTGGGACTACAGGCGCCCGCCACAATGCCCGGCCATTT
>CAUYON010060982.1:0-92506 GCA_963573935.1 Arctocebus calabarensis
TATATTGAACCAGCCTTGAGACCCTGGGATAAAGCCCACTTGGTCATGGTGTATAATTTGTTTGATGTGTTGCTGGATTCTGTTTGCTAGGATCTTGTTGAATATTTTTGCATCAATATTCATTAGTGATATTGGTCTATAGTTTTCTTTTCTTGTTGGGTCTCTCACTGGTTTAGGGATCAAGGTGATGTTTGCTTCCTAGAATGTGTTAGGTAGTATTCCTTCTTTTTCTATATTTTGGAAGAGGGTTAGTAATATATGTACTAGTTCTTTAAAGGTTTGGTAGAAATCTGACATGAAGCCATCTGGCCCAGGGCTTTTCTTTTTAGAAAGATTTTGTATAGTTGATGATATTTCAGAACTTGATATAGGCCTGTTCAACGTTTCCACTACGTTCTGGCGAAGTGTAGGAAGGTGGCATGCTTCCAAATATTGGTCAATTTCCTTCAGATTTTTGTATTTCTGAGAGTAAAGTTTCTTGTAATATTCATTAAGGATTTTTTCAGTTTCTGAGGGGTCTGTGGTTATTTCATCTTCACCATTTCTGATTGATGAAATTAGAGATTTTACTCTTTTTTTTCCTGGCTAGGTTAGCTAAAGGTTTCCCTATTTTATTGACCTTTTCAAAAAACCATCTTTTGGATTTATTGGTCTGTTGTATAATTCTTTTGTTTTCAATTTCATTTAATTCTGCTCTAATTTTGGTTATTTCTTTTCTTCTGCTTGGTTTGCGGTTGGAATGTTCTTCCTTCTACAGTTGCTTAAGATGTCCCATTAAGTTGTTAACTTCCTCTCTTTCCATTTTCTTGAGGAAGGCTTGCAGTGCTATAAATTTCCCTCATAGGAATATCTTTGCAGTGTCCCAGAGGTTCTGATAATTCGTGTCTTCATTGTCATTTTGTTCCAAAAATTTGGTAATTTCCTTCTTTTTTTTTTTAAATGACACTGATTGTTTTATTAACATGTTGAAAGACAAAAGTAAATGACTTTTTATTGATATGCAATAATTGTATGTATTTATAAGATATGTGATTTTTCGAGAAATGCATACACTGTGTAATGATCAAGTCAGGATATTTAGGACCCCTATCCTTTCAAGCATTTATCATCTCTGTGCATTGGGAACATTTCACATCTTCTCTTATAGCTATTTTGAGATATACTATAGATTTTTGTTAACTATAGTCTATTCTGTTGTTGAACATAAGAACTTATTCCTTCTACCTAACCGTATGTTTGGACACATTAACAATCCTCCCTTCTTCCCTACCTGTATGCTTCCCAGCCTCTGATAATTATCATTGCACACGCTACCACCCACCATGAGATCAAGTCTTTTTTTTTTTAGATCAACTCCTTTAGCTACCAAATATAAGTGAGATCATGCAATATTTGTCTTTCTGTGCTTGGCTTATTTCACTTAACACAATGACCTCCAGTTCCATCTATGTTGCTACAAATGAGAGAATTTTATTTTTTTATGGTCAAACAACATTCCATCATGTATCTGCAAAACATTTTCTTTATCCATTTCTCCACTGATGGACACTTGATTCCATATGGTGGCTATTGTGAATAGTCCTGCCATAAACACAGGCATGCAGGTGTGCTGATGTACTGATTTCATTTCCTTTGGGTAAATACTCAGGAGAGGGACTGCTGGATCATATGATAGTTATACTTTAATTTTTTTTAAATAATTTTATTAAATCATAATTGTGTACATTGGTGCAATCATAGGGCAAAATGTGCTTCATATACAATCAGAAATATTTTGATCGTACTGTTTGAGATAGCCTTCATGGCATTTTCTTGATCACTATATAAAGACATTTATACTCTACATTTAATAAGTTTCACCAGTACCCTGCTAAGATGCACTGTAGGTGTGATCCCACTAATTGCCCTCCCTCCACCCATCCTCCTCCTCTCCTCCCCTCCCTTTCCCTTTTCCCTGTATTCTTGTGCTATAATTGGGTTTTAGCCTTCATATGAAAGCTATAAATTAGCTTCATATTAGGGCTTAGTACATTGGATACTTTTTCTTCCATTCTTGAGATACTTTGCTAAGAAGAATCTGTCCCTATTTCTAAGGATTAAGCACAAGTTGATTGCAAACTCTAATGGGGTCAATATAAAAAAGTCTTTACTATCCAGAAGGCCTTTGAAGAAATGATTTTATTACTTACTGGAAAAGAAAAATAAAACTTACTTCATCCTGAATTTGTTTTTCCTAGTCAAAATTAGCAGTATCTTCAACCAGAACTGGTCTTGAAGACAAATAGCTAAGTCAAAATATTTCCTAAATTGTTGGGATCTCCAAGTGGCTTTTGTGTGCAAGTCCTCAGACCAGATATGTCCTGCAAATCTTCCCATGAGCAAGGTCATCTCTTTGGGTTGGCAGATGTAGGAAGTCCACATTTGGAAGATGCATTTATGCTGTACCCCTACGTGAGATATTTAATCTTGTTTCCCTGGTAACCAGGCTTCTCTACTCTTTAATCATTTATTATCCTCCAAAAGCAAGTTTCATCTGGATTTATTCATATTCTCTGCAGTTTTATCTGGATTTATTCAAACTCTCTTATGGCCTAGACATAAATGGTTCTAGATGCAAGAAAAAAGAAACTATTCCAAGAAGTTGAGATACCCTAAGACCCACTGGATAACTAGGTGCTGAGTTCACAAAATAGATGTGGAAGATTAAGGCAGGGCCCTGGAACTCTGCCATGGTAAGGACATGGGTACAGGTCTGTGGTCACTACAGAATAGGAGGGAAGGATGGAAAGAGAAGATTGTCTGAGTGTCAGTGGAAGGTCCCTGACTCCGTTTATAAATCAAGTCTGTATGTAAGGCTTCCAGGATTTAGTCTCTCACATCTGAAGACAACTGATAAGACACAGCATTTCACTGGGAGTTTATGACATCCAAGATGAGAAAGAGCAATTGGAAACAGGTGATGGTGACAACTAAGATCTTAAAACAAACAGTTTCATGAAAGGTGGCCAGGAGAGGGCAGTCACTTTTTATCAAGAGCACGGACTGGAACTGCCAAGAGTACTTAGACCATAAGATTAGGAAGCGTGATGCAGGCTTAACTGAAACACAGCACCCTAAGCACTGCAGGCTCTTCCTACATTTTTGCTAAATATACTTTGGCCTCTGCTTTTTCTCAGCTCTCATCAGAGTTCCATAGAGGCCTTGAGCCTGGTCTCCTCCTGAAAAACCAAAGAATGACCCTAAAAGAAAATGATTGCAAACCCAGAAAGCCGTTCTGCCTTACTGGTAACAGCAGAGTTTTCTCTTTCTTGTTGCTTGTTTTGGCATGAGCTAGTGTCTCTTTCGTGCAGACAGCTACTGTTTACAGCTGTTATTTTGTTTTTTCTTCTTTGTCTTTGGTATACTCTCTTCCTGTTGTTAAATACGGTCACTTTACTAATGGAATCAACGTTATAAGCTGCTGCATTTTCTTTTTCCATGGGGTACAGTTAATGTTAGTATGTTCCGTGTCATCTAAGTAGTGCTGGCTTCTGTGCACCGGGGAGTTGTTCAGAGGAAGGAAGAGTGATGGTGGACGCAGGCTGGGAGCTAACCTCATGATTCCACGCGTTTGGTGGTAAGCCTTAACTGAGATCCCAGTTTTGTTCTGTTGGATTTATTCTGTGACCCGCTGGAACTCACTCTTGAATTAATACAGGGTGGATATAAAAACAGTAAGCCAAGAAGTTTGCACTTCTCTCAACTGTAGCTGTTTATTTAGCTGGAGAAAATTTAGTGGGAGGTCCAAATTCATAACCAGGAAGAAGACAGTAGAGTTGTAAAGGCCTTGGTGAGAAGAGGGCAGTGGTAAGCATTCCATTTTCTGGTTTTATCACAGCCTATAAATTCATGTATTGGGTGTGTTGATCTTGTAGGAGCTAGTATCTTAGCTTTTGCTCCATCAAGTTGTTTAATTCACATCTAAGATCTAAACCCACTGAAAGCTTTTTCTGATCCATGAAACAAATAACAATAACAAATGTTAACAAATATTTTATTTGGCTTATTTTTGGAGGGAGTACACAGAATAACTGGAATAAAATTGCTTGGCTTTTTATTGTTATTTACTTTTTCTTTGGCCTTTGAGTTTATTATAAATTCTAATTGGTATTTGTTCCTGACTTTTGTCAGTGTGCTTGCACATGGGAGAGACAAAAGTGCCAAAGCTGGTGCAGTTGACACATAAGACTCTAACAAATTGCCTCATTAATTAGCCACCTTGATAAACACCTTAAAGCAATTAAGCGACATGAGCGTTTGTTTGATTTCTCTCAAGCACAGCAGAGATCAGCATTAACTTCTTAGGTATCACCGCTGCTTTCCTACTTCATGACGGCTCATCTTTATCATAAGCAACTTTAGCCAAAAATTATATTGGAGGCAGCTCAGCACCGTGACTGAGGAGTCAGACAGGCTGATTTGAATCCTGGGTCAGCTGCTTTCTAGCTGCATGACCGGGGAGTTCTTTATGATTCCCTTTTGTAATGTGACACAATTACAGAGCTTCTTCTTAGGGTTGTGTGTGACTCAAATGATGGAATATAGGAAAAGAGCCTAGAGCAATAGCTGACCCTGGAGAGAAAGAAAGAGACAATGGAGTAAAGAGAGGAAGGCAGACAAGGAGGTTGGGGATGGAGAGTTCAAGAAGGGAAGTGGAAGGATCCCAAATATTAAATGGCCAGTTTTTTGTTTTCCTTGGGAAGATATGTGTAGGCGCGCTCATGCAACTTTGCCTGAGGGCTCATCAGCAAGCAGAATGGACTTAACGCTGAAACAAAGGTGTAGACTTATGTGACTTACATCCCGGCCAGTTGCCCGGTGTCCCTGTGGTCATATTGATCTCTGTTGGTACTGTCAGAAGATTTTTGTGGACAGCTGGTTGGGGCAAACTTTGAAACCTGATTGTTTGCACTTGATTGCCAGAATGTGTAATTATTTACCAGAATTCTCTAAGCATGTCTATGTAGCTTTGAGGGGAAGAAAAGATTAAGTCGCATATTTGGAGGCATCTTTTTTGGTGTCCGCCCTGGTGTTTGCTATAGCACTTAGTTTGGCCTCTAGCAACTGAACCTACTGGTTAACTCATTAGGCATTTATTATTTTGAAATCCATTTCTCAAAGCAAAAAAGAATCCTTTATCAAGTCACAGATCTTTCCTCCAAGAATGACAATAACTGTGAGTTATTAATTGAAGGGTTGAGAAAATAAGTTTAAGAAGGACAATAATAATGTAAGAATTTTCTTTGGATTCCCTTTTTAAAAGTTGAATGGCGCTTTATCAAAACAGTATTTTATTTTGAAATAAAATTAAGCTGCTTGAGTAGAGCAGGGATGTATCTGTGTTGTTTATGAATAACCTCTAGGCCTGAAATAATACCCAGACCGTAGTAGGCACTTGTAAAGTACTGCATAAATGAGTATAGTATTTAAATTTGCATGGCTGTTCCTTGGAATAATAAGTGGAAGGGGAATAGCATGCATGTGTAAACCAAAACATTAGTCCACATGCTTGAAATGTCATCACGTTCTTATCATAGTCAGGACATATTTCTTCCGCTTCAATTAAAGTAGAAAATTGCAATGTAAAGGGAAGCATAAAGTGAAATATTTTGCACTCATTTGTTTTGACATCTGCAGTAAGTTAAATTTAAAAATTCCTAAATCCTATTTTACCAGCATTATCATGAGTTTCTTAAGTAATATCCTTCTTTCACACTTAACATGAAGTTCAGGTTGCCTGTCACTCCTGGTGGACATTTGCTTTGCGTTAATAAAATGGTCTGTCTCCTGGGTGCTGTCATGTGCTACAAAAGCGTGCCTGTTTTCTCTTGAAGCTGTGCCCTATCTGTTTCCATGGCAAGGTTGAAGGACCAAATGAGATCTCGTTCCCTTCCCTGATATTCTTTTGGCTATTTTAGAATATGTCGGGTCCATTCATACAACTAACGGGCCCAGTTCTCGGGTCTTCTCACGTTGGATTGTTAACCACCTGGGTGATGTTTAGACATAAAAAAGAATGGTTGTGATCCTTTTCCTTCACTCTCTCTCTTCTTTTTCTTGCCTTAAAATTTTCCTCTTGAATTCATGATACTAATAGCTAATATTATATGTTACTACCTATTATAGTTTAGCAATAACAATTATTAATAGTATTAATGATAATGTGTGTGTAGTCAGACACATATGAACATAGTAAACACAGAGGAAGAAAGAGATTGGTTGATGGACAATTTGACTGGCTATTATATTACTGTTAAAACCTCTTATTAAGCAGCACCTGTGGCTCAGGGAGTAGGGCACCGGCCCCATATACTGGAGGTGGTGGGTTCAAACCTAGCCCTGGCCAAAAAAAAAACTTCTTATTAAAAGAGTTCTTATGTGTGTGTGTGTATGTATTGCTACTTGTTTGTTCCCTTTGAAACTCAAATAACATGACCTTTTGGCAATATAAGGAAAACACATGCTTAGGAACTTCCTTTTTTCTTTTTGGTATGGAAGAGATATGCAAAAAATAAAATAAATAAAGGAACATATTTTCTCTAGCCAGGGCTCTATAAGGTAACACTTGCCAAGAGAAAGGCTTACAGAAAAGCAAAAGTTTATGGTGCTTTCTCTTGGCAGAGTTGACCTCGCCTTCATCAGCTTTTCCCCTGCCTCTAAGAGGCACTTTTGGAATGACCAAAGCAGAGTGTCCAACTTCTCTGTTCACCGTTAGCTAGCCTTTGGATCAGCATTTCCCTTTGCTTCAATGTGAGTGGAATATTGCAGGACCATTTCTGACTTCTCCTGCCATGAGCACACTCAGCCTAGATGAATAAATCCTAGTTGAAGAGGGCAGGAAGTTTTGGCAATCATGAGTAACCAAGATGATATCTGATCCACCCCATGGAGAAATGTGGCAAAGTACGAAAGAAGGACTTGTTGGGACTCTGAAAATGTAAACCCTAACAAAAATTCAAGCTAAAGAATCCACTTGAAGTTTAAAAAAAAATAAGTGCTGAACTCTCTGTGGGTCATGTGACTTTTTCTTGGCATTCTAGGAGAGAGGAGGCTCTTGTGGTCGAATCTGGAAGAGTCGCTAACTCACTGTGTCACCTTGGCAAATTGGTTGATCTCCCTGCTCTCGAGAGCTGGGTCCAGCTGCTGGCTGGGATGAAAGCAAGACCTCACTGAAACCAGATGCTGCCTCTCTGAAAAGCTCTCAGCAATAAATAATATCATATATACTTTGTTCCTGGCAGCAAATACTGAACTATTATAACCCCCTGTTTTCACTTGCTTCTAAATTTCTGGAAATTTCTCCTTTGGGCTTGAATTTTTCCACACTTGTCTTCAGCCCAAAACTTATTGGAAAGTTTGACCAAAATTTCACTTAGCTGTTTTTCCTGAGTTATGGGAGAATAAGGGCAATGCATTATTTCTTCAGTTCATTAAGTAAATTCCAATTTTTCCTATTATACTTCAGAAAAAAAAATAGCTGAAATGCTACATTTCAAGTGTTTAGGACTCGTAAATAATCATGGTGTGCTAACGAATACTGGCAGAAGACAGACTTAGTTCTCTGAATATATTTGCCTATCCATAAATATGATCACACATAAAAAATTCTAACGTAGCTTTAAAGATGATCAAACAGGAAGATTCCACATATTCCCTCAGTAAACCATTCCCCATTACCAAGCGGTAACAGCTTCAGCTACCTCCGCCGTTACCTTTTTTGACCCCTTGCTCTATATCTGTAGGTCTCATTCTTCAAATGATGTCATGGTCATATGCTAGCACAGAGTACGTTTTGAGTACCATTTCTTTCAGGCAGCCTTCATGTGTGATCACATCTGCTGACCCACAGACTGCAAGCTCCCTTAGGGCAGGGTCTGTTTCATTCATCATTGTACCTGTGGTGCTCAGCATAGCAGCACCAAGCCTATAGGAGGAACTTGTCGTTGAATGAATTTAGTGACCAAAGACACTATTGTTCTTGGTGGAATTTGTCCATGGATTTATTCACTCAGATACGCATACAGGTGTTCAGTGATGGCCACTGAGTGTGCACTTTCTGCCAGGCATTGCTAAGCAGGCTGGAAATCTGTCTTTGCCTTGGCAGATAGTACAGAAGTTCCAGAGGATTTATTACTTTTACACATGAAAACAAAACAGCTACATTATTTAAATGCAATTATTAGGCCCATCATGGAGTGTTAAGCTAAGAAAGCCAAAGTCAGCCCTAAGGAATTTATCGTTTTCTGAGCACTTTCTGTGTGCCTGGTCTTCTGATGGGTTCTGAGAAAAGAGCAATTTGGCAATCTCTGTCCGGAACTCACGTATAAGTCTAACAGGAGCAAGACAAATCCTAAAATATCTATTATACGAGGTGAGATATAATAAAGTCATGTGAGAATTAAAAACAAGGGGGATATCATTGGGCCTCAAGATACCTTGTGATCTTGTGCAAGTCTCCTGAATAATCAAGAAAAGCTTAATGGTATTAGCTTAATGGGTCAGAGGGCCCATGAGTATAGGCAGTGGTGATTTCTGTCTGAGCCATACTCCTTAACCATGCGCTTTCTCTCCCCACCCCCACCTCTTTCTGAGCCAGAGTCTCTTGCTCTAGGCTAGAGTGTCCTGGCCTCAGCCTAGCTCACAGCAACCTCAAAATCCCAGGCTTAAGAGATCCTCCTGCCTCAACCAACTGTAATGCCTGACTAATTTTTCCATTTTTAGTGAAGACAGGGTCTCACTTTTGCTCAGACTGGTCTTGAACTCCTGAGCTCAAACAATACTCCCACCTCGGCCTTCTAGAGTGCTAGGAATTACAAACACAAGCCACCATTCAGGGCCATCCATGCCCTCTCTTGCCATGTATTCTTTCTGTGCCTTCAACCTCGAGAAACTGTTGAATCCCTCAGTACTGGAAAATAAACTGGAATGAAGCAAAAACTCTTGACATCAAGATTATTAGGGTCATTACTGTGTACTTAAAACCCTAAGACTTTTTGATGCTTTGGCAAACATCTGGGTTTTTCTGTCCCTAAATTTCCTTGTTGTGCCCCAAATTTCAAAGGTATGTTATAGTGGCATAAGTGTGCAAAGATGACCGAATGGAGGGTGATTGCCTCACTGAGTGTCCTGACGCTCCTTCTGTTCTTTAACCCATACAACTATCCCACTGTCTGGAGTGCTTTACCCTCCAAGTGTGGCAGAGCAGGCTTTTTAGCTCTTCAAATGTCAGCTCAGCTAAAAGGACTTTTCTGACCCCCAGTTACATATGGATCACCCCACCGGTCTCCATTGGTCTCCTCACTCTCCATCACATATCCCTGTGTGCTTGCCTTATAACATTTATCCCCATCTCAGAGTTCCCTTTTCCCTTTTTAACTTTTTATTGTCAAAATGTCAATTCATTCTATGATAGGAAACCTTTATCACGTCTTGAATACTCTAGTAAGTGCACGGTATATGATAAGAGCTCAAAAATGCTTATGAAATGAAGAGTTGACTACATGGCAAGAGGCAGAGAGAACCATTCAAAAGTTCTTGCCCAAAGTAAATCTCTTGCAAGAATCTTCAGCTGTGGTTCAGAATCACTTTGCTTGGGGGTCAACCCAAACCTTCTTCTTTCTACTTGTTTTGTGAAAAGACTTTTCTCCCATGTGTAGCAATGGATGCTAAGAACACACATATCCAGACTTTTCCAATGATGGTGTCTCAGATACAGGCTTCCTTTAATTTATACTTTGAAGCTACAATCACTGAGGCTAGTATCTTTTCCAGCATTTAATCTGTATTTCCTATTCTAAATCATTCAGGCATCCAATGCACTGGTTTTCAGGTATAATTTAGAAGTTTTCTTCAGGTTTATAAAACTCCTTATGCTGTAGATCTCAGAAACATTTCCAACACAACTTAAAAAGCTTTGCAGTGTCTCTTGCTAATGGTTTTCATTTGCCAAACAGCTTGCCTACTCAAGAAACAGATCACTGAAGACACTCTTGGCACTTATGTTTCATATTACATGGCTCATTTTTTAAAATTTTACTTTATGTTTTGCTTTGCCAGGAAAACTATTTGTGAAGAGAGAAAATTCTCATTTTAGAAGAGAGGATGTTACTTGGGTTGAGAGTACTAGTTATATAAAATGTACTTATGCAGTTCTTAGCTATATAACAATGAAGCAAATGGCCAATTTTTGAAATAGTTTGGGGTGAAAGGTTTTAGCATGTCCATGCATTCTCTTAGCTATTTTAAAATAATTTTGAAAAGTGTATTGGCAGTCCCTAAATTAAAGATTTTGGCCAACAGGAAAGGGTAACGACATGGTGTTCCTTAGCTTAACTTTTTGGGTGTAATTAACTTATAAGCAGGATTTTATGATAAGGGAACCATAGATGGGACCTTTGTGCAAAGCCCTTGAGCCAAAACAAACACTTGATGTTCCCTAGTTTTGTACTGCACATAGGGAAACATCTCTATCTTTATTCTACCAAAGGGACACAGATTACCAGATTTGTAAGAAAAGGCCAGTGGTCGATTGAGCCACTTTGTGTATAAAGGGTGGTGCATGTTGACTGCCAAATTTCTGTCAACACAAGGAAAAAAACATTCATGTATCAAAACATTGTTTTCTCATCTATTATGTAAGAAATTTATGCCTGTTAGTATATGCCAGAAGAAATGGCACAAGCATTTTTGGTTTTTAGCATCTGTCAAAATATCTTGATCAAAGACATCTTCTATTTAAAGGCTAAAAGTGACTGGATAAATACAGATAAATTCAGTTTTAATAGATAACATTAGAGTTATCTTAACACTTTTTTTGTTAAAGTGGCAGCAATACTAGTTATAGTGATAAGCATGTATTTAGTTATACATAAATAAAACTGTGTTATATTCTCTTCATCTTCAAATAATCAACATTTTCATTAAAATTTGGAGGTGAATCTTATGCCTCTAATCTTGATAGGATGATTAAAAATCCACGCCCACCATTCCCAGCTAATTATGAAAAAGAGATTGATTGCTAATCATCAGCTGTTCTCTGATACCAAGATGTGTTGCCCCTGTGGTTGTTGGTTGGGCAACTTTTCTTACTCCCAAGGTTATTTCTCTAGTGTTAAGAAAGAGTCTAAAAATGCAAAGATCATGCATGTACCTTAATGCACCTTGCAGAGAAGTGGTTAGCTATGTTATTCAAAGCCTGATATGTGGAAGGAAAAAAGCAACATTTTTATCAGAGGCTATCATTTTCTAGGCCTTATGCAAGATAATAGCAGAGACAAAAATGATGTCTTCCTTCTGAAGTCTTAGATCTGTTTCCCTTTGGGGTTTGAGGAACAAGAAAACAGAGCTTTTCAGATGGAAAACAGGAAGTCTGGTGAGGACTGTGTGGCAATACTCCCTTTAATGAGCAAAGAGATCAGTCTACCCTTATATACGATTACAACAGAACCTTTTGGCAGTATCATTATCTTTTAAGACAGTAGTATCTGTTTAGAAAGCAAATTAAGTGGGAAAACTCAATTGAGTTTCATTGCAATGGGAATGGTTCTCAGTGGTCCAGGTGTGGAATTATGAACACTGTCTAATAATGTTAACACATGCCGGCTGATAAATATCAATAAGCCATAAACCAGTGATGTGGGGATTTTACACATTGGTGGTTCGTGGCATTCCTACATCAAGCTAGTCAGTTGGTGCCATTTTTTCAATAGCATGTGTTCACTTCCTGTCTCTGTGTCACATTTGGGTTATTCTTGCAATATTTCAAAATTTTTCATTACTATTGTATCTGCATTGTTTTAGTATATGTGATGATCTATGATGAGTGATGTGTGGTGCTACAATTATAATTGTTTTGAATCAGTAGGAGTCATGCCCACATGAGATGGCAAACTTAACTGATAAAGTTAACTGATTGCTTCACTGACAGGCTGTCCTCCCCCCACCCCCTCTCCTCAGGTCTTCTTATTCCCTCAAACACAACAACATTGAAACTAGGCCAGTTAATTACCCTACAATGGCCTCAATAGGTTCAAATGAAGGGAGGGTCACATGTCTCTCACTTTAAATGGAAGGATAGAAATGGTGAAGCTTGCTGAGGAAGGCACATCGCAAACTGAGATGGGCTGACAGTGGGTCCTCTTGTGCCGAGTAGCTAAGTTGTGAATGCAAAAGAAAAGTTCTGGAAGGAAAGTTAAAAGTGCCACTCTTGTGACCACGTGACTAAGAAAGCAAAACAGCCTTATTACTAATAGTTATACAGAGAAAGTTTGAGTGACCTGAATAGAAGATCAAATCAGCTACAAAATTCCCTTAAGCAAAAGCCTAATTCAGAGCAAGGCCTTCACTCTGGTCAATGCTGTGAACACTGAGAGAGGTACAGTAGAAAAGTTTGAATCTAGCAGAGGTTGGTTCATGAGGTTTAAGGAAAGAAGCCAGATCCAGAACATAAAAGGCCAAGATAACGTGGGAAGTGCTGATGGAAAAGCTACAGCAAGTCATCCAGAAGATCTAACTAGCTATGATAATTGATGAATTTGACTACTATAAACAACAGATATGCAGTGTAAACAAACAGCCTTGTATTAGTAGAAGATGTTGCCTACTACTTTCATAAGGATTTAGAATATTGCATAAACTTGGTTGATAAAGTAGAAGTAGGGTTTGACTCCAATTTTGAAAGAAGTTCTATGGGTGAAATACTATCAAAAACATCACATGCTATAGAGAAATCTTTCATGAAAGGAAGAGTCAATTGATACAGGAACCTTCATTACTGTCTTACTTTGAGAAATGGCCTCAGCCGTCCGATTCTTCAGCAACCACCATGCCCATAAGTCAGCTGCCATCAACATTGAAGCAAAACCCTTCCCCCAGTAAAAAGATGACTCACTGAAGCTTCGGATGATGATTACTATATTTTAAAAACAAAATATTTTTAAATTAAGGTATTTACATTGCTTTTTCTTTTAGACATAATGCCTCCCATTGCGGATACAGTTTAACTCTTCATCTCTGCTTGGTTGAGGCTTCCGTGGTTTGCACATCTAGACTAGAAATACCCTGCTTGTCTAAGGCACATTTATGTAAGTACCTTTACTGTGCCATTCTTTCCAAAATATAGGATCTATGGTTTTTCAGCATTCCATTGTCACCTAGGAGAAACTCTTCATTCTTTCCTGAATTTATTATACCGGCCCCATCTTCTTCAGCCGAAATAAGTTACATGTAAAATTAGCACTGAAGAGCAATAGAGGGAATTTGTTTCAGGATGAGCATAGAAGTGAAAGGAAGTGATTTAGAAATTAATCACTTTTAGTTTTTACTTTTGCATAATTTAATTTTCCCAGCTTTACTGAGGTGTACTTGGCAAATAAAAGTTGTATATATTCAGAAGGTACAATGTGATTATTAGATAGTATGTGGACATTGCAGTGATCACCACAATCAAATTTACACATCCTTCAAATAGTTATTATATGTGTGTTTATATGTATATTGTAAGGGAGCTGAATCATTTTTCAACACTGGTTACAACACACTGAATACTAAATGGGAACTAGTTAATCAATAACGTAGATGCAGATATGGAAGGAAAACTCAATGGGATTCAAGCAGGTGGGCGGGAGAGGAGGGATTGGGTTAATTCACACCTTGCTGGTACAATGCACACTTTCTTGGTGAAGGGCACACTTATACCTATGTCTTAACATGTACAAAAGTAAATTACATAACCAAAACGTGTGTACCCCAGTAATATTCGAAAATGTAAAAAAATAAAATAAAATTCTGAGGAAGAAGGAAAGTTATTGTGTGGCTATTTAGTTTCAGAAGCATTAGCTGACAAAAATACAAGCCTCGCGAGAAAACTCAGTCAAATGTTCATGAATGAACTGGATTCCTCATGTCTAAAATTGTCGTTATTCAAAAAAAATGCCAACAGTGTCTTAGAACTGTTGTTCTAAGATGTTACCAGTTAATTAAAGAAATAGGATGAGCCATGGTTGTAACTCAAAATTATGGTGTTCTTATCTGTCTCCTGTCTAGTTTGTCTTTTTGTTATAAAGTGGGGACCATATTAGAACTCAAAGAATAAAAAGCCTTCACCTCTGGGGGGAAAAAAATGACAAACTTTATAAATGTTCGCAGTATTGATGTAACTCAGTTGGGATTGTAGCGATTATCACTAGCACCAGCTTTCTTATTAACATTGTAGGTATGCCAGTTGTGCACAAGCTATGTTTTATGCAGAGTTAGATTTTTGGCACAAACCAAGGCACTTATTCTCTTGGTTTTTCATCTCTTTTAATGAGCAGTTCAGTTAAATAAAATGTTTTTAGATAAGCAGTTGAAGCTGCTCTGCTCAACTCTTTAGAAAATGTTTGTGAAGGATTTTACTATGTGACACACAGCACAAATATGCAAGGAAAATGTTCCTGCATACCTTGAAATATAAATGGATGCCTATTTTGGAATAATACATTATTTCTTAAAAGTAAAACATTTTGTAAAGTCACAGATTCTTTTCCTAAAGATTTCTCAACAGGGTCTTCTGAATTAATACTCAAGGGTTACCACATACTGTGATTACCACATAGCAGAAAAAAAAAAAAACTACTTACGAATTTTCTCATGATATTCTCTGCAACTATTTGAGACAATGAGTGTGGCCTTCTGACCCACTGTGCTTAGGAACTCAGATGACCGCAGATGTATGAAGTTTACTCTGAATTGTTCCCTGCTTCCAGCAGTGGTCCCCAAAGGCAACAGGGACCTGTTCCAAGGGAGACAATTCTTCCACTGACCAGGGTAGGGGGTATGGTTTCAAGATGATTCAAGCATATTACATTTATTGGGGCCTTTATTTCTACTATTATTACATTGCAATAATAATGAAATAATTATACAACTCAGAATCACTGGGAGTCCTGAGCTTGCTTTTCTGCAACTAAACGGTCCCGTCTGCATTTGCATCTGCTCCCTAGAGCTAGCACCACTGCCTTAGCTCCAGCTCAGCTCATCAATACATCAGATTTTTATAAGGAGCGTGCAGCCTAGATCCCTCACATGTGCCATTCACAGCAGGGCTCCTGCTCCTATGAAAATTTAATGCCCCTGCTGCTGGTGATCCGACGGGAGGTGGAGCCCAGGTGGTGAAGTGCACAATGGGCAGCAGCTATCAATGCAGAGGCAGCTTCACCCCCTTGCCCTCTGCTCAGCGGGGTGGAGGAGTCCTATCAGGCCATAGAGCAGTACTAGTCTGCAGCCTGATGGTGGGGACCACAGCTTTACAAGGATTCCGCCCCGTGCTACCTTTTGTGGTTATTATATTATTATTATTTTAATGTTTCTCAACCAGCTGAATCATATTGTACTATGTGAAACATGTTGTGGTTCTTGTTTTAATGGATATTTGCTAGCAATTTTCACCGTGGGCAGCTTCAGTAAAATGCACTAAACCTTTCATAGATATTTGTTGTCATTCATGGTGACTACACACGACTCCTCTGCCCAGCTCACCAAAGTCTCACTCTTTGTGACTTCCACTGGGGAAGAGATGGAGAACCATTTCTTGGTCACTGTGTCCCTAAATCAGAGGTTTTCGCAGGAATACTTAGGCACTTGAACTAGTGTGCTTCTTGTAGGCTAGGGAGAAAAGCAGCATTTTCTATTTTGCATTAATCAGACTGTGCTGACACCAGACCTCTGGGAGGCCTTATGACAAGATCCAGCCTGTGCAATATCACATATGATTTGCTTTTCTTCTTGGAAGGGACATTTTGTGGCTTTTCTCCGGAATCTGTGAAGAAAATGTTCCCCAGCTTAGAAACTGGGATTGAGAAAGCTCCTTTTCTTGGCCATACAGCAATAATTCTTGTGAGGGTCAAGTGCTGACCCGAGAGGGTGGGTTGAATGGCTGTGGAGGTTGAGAGTCATGGATTCAGTGACTGGAATTCACTTGAACACTGTTCTGTCAGCCCCCTCTTAAGGTTGTCACAGGTATATATGGAAAGTCATCAGAATCTCTCTGTATCTTCCTTTGTAATTTTTTATGGATTTGCTATTTTTTGACTCTGGGCCAGGGTATAGATTAAAGTTCTTTGACGTACTTTGTTTTATAGTTATTTTCTTAATGTGCAAAAGATTTTGCAATCAACACCCATATGTCTGTTACTGAAATGAACACAGGATATCAAATGTAATTAACATTCTTCCCATATATATATTTTTAGCTGTTATTTGTAAAAAAACAAATAATACAGATAAAATTGAAGGCTTCTGTTTTACCCCCTCTAGTCTCACTCTGACACCCCAGAGGAAATAGCTATCATGTATTGGTATTTGTACAGTTCTGTTTTATACTTTGTTTTAACATATATGAAATATGTTTGTTATATAAAACATAAATTATTTCTGGATTTTAAAATGTACATATCTTTTACTCTAAGTGTGGAATGTATTCTGGAAATTTCTACCTTTACTAACCAAATGTTTTGATTTCAGAGTTTACCTTTGTTGGAATTTTTTAAAATTTCAGATTAATATATGGGTACAAATGATTAGGTTACATTGTTCGTATTTGTTAGGTGAAAGTCCATGTTGTAGTTTCCCTTGTTGTTTTATAATCCTAGTTCATTTTTATTAAAATTTCTATTACTCCAGCTTATGAAAGTGACACAATACTGAATTATTCAATTTAACTAAAATAAATTATGCTGAAATATATTTATATTTCACATTCATTTCCTTACACATTCATTTCCTTTAGGACACATTAGAGTTCTTTTGCTATACGAGTTCTCACAATTAAGTTTGCCAACTCATTCTAGAAAAAGTGCTACATACCTGTCACTATGGTCACCTTCAAAGTGCTCCTGTTGGGAAGCTATGCACCCAACACCAGTGCTGAGTACACTCTTCAAAGCAATTTTGGAACTCTTTTTCTGGAATTACTATCAGAGCCGTCATCGTAGAAGGTCTGAAAATTAAGTTTGCACACTTGCCATGGTGACCTTATGTTATCAGCATGTACAAATTCGGTAAGATGTCATAAGTTTGCTTTATCAGTGTCTCATAGCTGTGTTTGTGTTGATGTGTGCCAGTGTCTTCCTGAGTGGCACTCATTATTGTTGCAACAGCTCTGATGGCCATTCCAGAGAAAGGGTTCCAAAACTGCTTTGAAGGGTGGGCTAGGTGCATAGCTTCCTAAGGGTATACTTCAAAGGTGGCCAAGGTGATGTTCAGCAGTGAGGTCTGTGTAGCACTTTTTCTAGGATGATTTCATGAACTTAGTTGTCACAATTTCATATCTATCAGCTTGCTTGCTGTATGTTAGGATGTGTGTGACTCGGTGTCTATTAGATATTGCCAAATTGCTCTATAAAATATTCATACCAATTTACACTCCTACCACCAACGTATGAGAATCTCGTTTCCCAGGTCATTGTCAAAACTTGATTATTATCAGATTTAACTGTTTGCCAGTTGATGGATTTGAATCAGTAAAGATTTATAAAATCAGGCATAATTTTTACAAGACCATTTGAATTTCCTCTTCCCAAATTGTCTATTTCTACCCTGTCTATTCTTCTATTGTCTGTTCTTTTCTTTATTAATTTATAGAAATGTGTGTGTGTGATCCTAAAACATATATGCTAATGTGTATATTTATATTCCTCATGTATGCATAACTAATTTTTTGTTGAAAAATGTGGCTCCCTATCTGATTACATTTTAATGTTCTTCATGACATCTTTTAACACAGATAATTTTTAGATTTTTAAAACTTTTTCTTTTTAATTATGGATATATAAAAGTTGTACCTACTTATGGGATACATGTGATTTTTTATATTTTAGATATAAAATATAAAAAACTTTTATACATTTTATATTTTGTATATTCTTTATGCAAGCATGCAGTATGGAATGATCAAATCAAAGTAACTGAGCTATCCATCACCTCAAGCAGCTATCTTTTTTGTGTTAGGAACATTCTAGCTCCATGCTTAGTTATTTTGTAATATACAATAAAGTATTTTTAACTGCAGTCATCCTATTGTGCTACCAAGCACTAGGACTCATTTCTTTTATAAAACTGTCTTTTTGTGCCCGTTAACTATCCATCCCTTTATCCCCCTTCTTCTTTACCATTCTTAGCCTTTGTTAACCATCATTCTACTCTCTGTTTCCATGAGATCAATCATTTTAATGTTTAGCTCCCATGCATGAGTGAGAACATGTGAGATTTGTCTTTCTGTGCTAGGTTCAAAGTATAAACTTGCAGTGCCACGTTGGCCAGCAGTTCTGGCATTGGATATTTTTTAAAGTTATTTTTGAGTTAAACACACCTTATCAGGTAGTTGGTCTCAAAAACAAGTGAAGGAGAAAAGCCTGAAGGTAGTGTGGGGTAAGCCTGTCAAATCAAGCTAATTGAAATGCTCTCTCCCATCTTCTCTTTCTGCTGTACCCTCCATCCCTGGAGAATAATGAGGAAGATTTCCTTTAAAAGGTATGTGTAAAATAGTAGAAAGAAAAAAGAGAAGAACTCCAACGAGAAGGGAATCCAGCAAAAGTAGAAGGATGTGCATAGATGATACACTATAAATGCTTCAAAGAACATTCAGCCCCATTAAAACAATGGCAAATCATTTTTTATTGATTGATTTAGGAATGATAAGAGGAGAAGAAAAACATTGCTAACAATTTTAGCAGTGAGAATGAAGTTTTCTTCCGGTCTGAGTCTAAATTAGGACAGTTTGAAAGTAATTAGATGCTATCTAAGAAGAATCTCATAAATTTTCTACTCTTTCATGCAGGAACATTGCTTCTGAGAAACAACCATTAGGCAATAAATGGAAATATAGCCTCAGTTCCCTCCCCCTTAAGAAATGTTTATTGTGACATTATTTGTAGTATTGAAAAACTAAAAACAGTCTATTAGTGATCCAAAGACTCTTTTTACTGCCACCCATATTAAGAAAATATTTTGTCTACATAGCAACCCAATAGACACACACACTTATCAAAAATTTTCATATAAAGAAGCCATCCAATCTATTTCATTCATTTAAACAAACCAATAAACAAAGCTGGCTTTGATCCACTAAATTGATCCCCAACCTATATAGACTGTGACTTGTAGTTTGAGAAGCACTTACCTGAATGGCCAGTAACAGACATATGATGGAATATTAATTAATGCAAACATTAAATTTTATGTTCATAGTTTTTGATTCTGTTTTTGTTTTGAGGTGGTTGGAGGGGTATGATGCTCCCTAAGCCAGAAAGGAAGAGAGAGTTTCCAGGTGACAGTAGTAGATCACTGCTCTGGTGTCCAGCCATTCTCAAATCCCTCTCTCTCAATTCTTTATTGATTCAGTGAAATCAGCCTGGCTTAGGTAATGTTAACCGATGAGCAGTTCGTTGTTGATTCAAATGAAATCAGCCTGGCTCAGCTAATATTAACTGATTAGACTGAAAATGAAGTCCAGACACCAAAAGTTAATCAATAGAAAATGCTTGAAGCCAGATGTTGGGTGACCTGGGTAGATTCTATCAGCTAACAGAAGTTGCAGGCAAGACGGAAAGGAGTTCAAGGACGTCACTAAAGAATCTGTGAAGAACTTATGAGGCATTGAGAGAGAGATACATGAGAAAAGTGGCACTTCCTAGGAAAAGTGGCAATATAATTAGCAGGTACATAAAAGACTCTCATTTTAAATGGGAAAAAAAACAACAACAATGAGAGAGACAATTTTTAGATGGAGCCAGTTTTCAATTTTTTCAGAAATTTTATTAGAAAGAAATGGAAAAGGAATCCAGCATTTATTTTATGTTACTACATACCACATTGCTACATAAGCAAACATTATGTCCATAATCAGAAAAAAAAAAAAAAAAAAGCAAAATTGACTCTGTGGAAAATGGTTATCATGCAAACAAGAATCTTCTACTCTTACTTTTGATTTAGCTCATCTTCTTAATATAAAATGTCTGTGATTAACATTTTGTTTGAAGCAGAAAGTCTCATGTTTGTCCTTCTGACACTATCTTAGAGGATATTGCCCAGCCTAAAATTAGTTTGCAGGGGTTGCAGGTACAAAAACCTGCAAAGATACAGTCTGGCTTCTTTTCCCAAGGTCCTTCACTTTCCTACTATCTTAGTGTAATGATTATTTTTTACTTGATAAAGCTGCTTATAATTTGAGGCTTTGGAATTTGGTTTGAGGTAAAGCAGAGCATGAGTATCATCTGTTTTTTATTATACCGAAATACTTCTATCTGACAGGGATATACATTTATGTAATTCTCAATAATTCTCAAATAAAACCAGTCACAATTTCTAACAGTTGCAAATATTTCTGGTTTCATCACACGAGTAGGATTCATAGTTGTCTTAGGCAAGGAAGCTGTAGCTCCTAAAGTTCATGAAAAAGGTCTATTAGAATATCATGTGTTCAGGTATATTTTCTTTCTTTATAGATATCTATAAAGGGTAAAATGTCAGCAAATGTTTTTATACAAGTCTTGTGTGATTACTCTTTTTAACTCTTTCAACTGACCCTGAAAAATGAGCAGAAAAAAAATCTTTCTCTTTGAAGCATAAACTTGAAAGATCTAATCTGCCTAGTCCCCACATCACCGGCTAGTTGGTCCTTTACTCATTTATAAACCCCCTTTGTAAGGGATCCAGCTTCATCATGAGTTCCAGAAATGTTCCCCAAGTCTAAGGAGCCCTCACTCATGAGTTTGGTGGTCAAGCCCATGGACGTCCAAACCAGCAAGGGTGAAAAGGGGGAAGTAGAAGGAATGTTCATTTTCTTGAAAGATGGATAGACCATATCCATGCAGGTCCTGCTCACCAGAATGGAGTCATGTGACCACCGTGATCTGCAAAGTTCACTGGGAAGCGCTGTTTTCACTGGGAAGCGCTGTTTTCACTATGGTTCTATTACTAATTGAAAGTGGGGAAAGTGAGTATAGGAGGTGACTACTAAATATTATAGACCATATCATAGACTGTGGTATTTATCCTATGAACAAGGGAAGACATGTAAATGTTATATTCAGAGGGGTGACATGATGATAATTATGTTGCATACCATGTGTGTGTATGAGAGAAGGAGGGACACACACAGAGAAAGACAGAGAAAGAGAATGGATTGGAGAGAGACTGCCTGGCTGTTAGGCGGTCATTCCTCAAGTCCAAGTGAGAAATGGTGGCTGGGACCTGGGTAATACCAGTAGAAAGGATAAGGAGATTATGGGACAGACAACTCAAATAGAGAGTCTGAAGAGATAACATTGCCAGTTAAAACAGGAGCAGAGGAAGTGGGGGAAATGCCCAGATATCTCCTAGGTTATCTAGATGGGAGGTTATTTGTAGAAGAATCCTGAATTTTGTTTGAAATGTGTTTCAAAAGCATCTGTCAGGCAACTGGTTTCTGCACATCAAAAATATGATTTCAGAACTAATTAACCACCAATTTACAATCAGCGAAATTCTCAAACCCAGGCATGATTAACTAAACCATTTATTTATTTATTTATCTATCTATCTATCTATTTTCTTTTTGTAGATACAGAGTCTCACTTTATTGGCCTCGGTAGAGTGCCGTGGCGTCTGCTCACAGCAACCTCCAATTCCTGGGCTTAGGTGATTCTCTTGCGTCAGCCTTCTGAGTAGCTGGAAATACAGGCGCCCTCCACAATGCCTGGATATTTTTTTGTTGCAGTTCAGCTGGGGCCAGGTTTGAACCGGCCCACCCTCAGTAAATGGGGCCAGTGCCCTTCCCACTGAGCCACAGGCACCACCCTAATTAAACCATTTAAATGAATTTTTCCCCGAGAGGTTTTTTTATCTTAAAGGTGTTTGCAAGTACTGCATTCATGGAATGATTTATTGCACATAAACATAAGAAAGATTGCTAGGCCAAAGAATCTTGAAAATAGCAAAAGGCTCAGCTAATCCTGGCAGTCATAAGTCATGATCAGTCTTCTTGTGTTGATAGTGTGGACAGGAATATTGGTCGTACCAGGGGATATAAGTCACACAGTCTCACATGTATGGTGACTCAGTGTGCCCTGAGTGACGAACGTCATCATGACCGTTCTCACCCTGTGAGCAGCTATGAGAACGATGGCAAAGCTTCTGAGCTAGAAAGCAGTCTTTTTGTGGGTTTTTATGTTGCTCATGTATGTAATTCACTTTTTAGTATTTCGTACCTTTTGTTGATTTGTCATCTTTCTTTCTATGAGATGCTTTCTTCTCTCTATTGGAAGACAATTACAAAGAATGAAAACTACATTTTCTAAGTGCTGCGTTCTTCTGCCCAGTAGACCAAAATATCCCTAGTTGGTTAGGATTTAGGTGGGTTGGGATGAGGGGACGAAATAATTAATATTTCACAAATACTAAGGGTTTTCTGGTCAACTACTTTATACAACTGATTTTATGGTCAAATGTTTACAAAAAAGTTAAGTATGCTAGAATTTCCAATAGGTCCTAGTGTTCTGGAATTCATTCATTCACTTATTCCTTCATTTAAGAGATTTTTCATGTGCTGCACTTTCAGCACTTGGGATACTTAAGTGCCCAGAGTACACCACAGATGATCACTTCTACTTTTGTTCTTGCCCTTCTTAGAGAAGGGATGGGATGAGTTTCAGATACCCTCTCACTGCCTTCAACCCATGCAGACTTTAGCTTTTGCTGAGTTCTAGCGCTGAGCCCTCTTCTCAGCTGATCTGGCTGCCTCTGTTTTAATAGGCCTCCTGAGACTCCAGCCCAGGCCTGGCCTTCACTTCAGCAGGCAGAGCCCAGAGATATACTGGGCAAAGGTCAGGGGATTTGTTATGTGAGGCAATGGTCTGGTGCGATTTAATTGACTCTCTGGTACCAGATTTCTATGTGTGTATGTGAGAGAGGAAGAGAGAAAGAAACGGGGATGTGTGGGGAAAGAGAAAAAGAGACATAGAGAGAATGATCAAGTTTGTGGGGGAATCTTACAAAGGTTTATATACCGAAGCAGCAAGACTCAGAAGTTAGAGATTAAGACATGTCAAGCAGTGACCAAGAAACTTCCATGGGACTCTACCTTCAACCTTGTCTGAGAGATTTTAACCAAATCGGTATCATGTGATCTTCTTGCATATATGACTGAATGAAAAAAAGGAAATTAAAAAGCTTCTTGTTATAAAGCCAGGAAGAAATAATACGAAAATTCAGCCTCTATTTCAGGAACACCTCCTGGACTATAGGTTAGTATACTCTGCGCTCCTATGGTTCTTGTCTAATCAGAAGGCTGACAGGTTTGTTGGGTTTTTTGTTTTGTTTTTATCTATTTGCTTTTACATATTTAGATGTAAATTTTCCACATGGCTTAGACTAGATGTTTTTCTTTCTCTTCCCACCTCATTCTTTTCTCTTCTGGCTTAATTTTTCTTTGTTCTCTCTTTCATCTGCTTCTCTGCCTTTTTCCTTTCTATTTTAAGCAAAACTTGTTTTTCTTGTGCTGGATTTCATAAAATATTCTTGTTAGGCAAAGAAAGTTTTTGACTGCCTTCCTCCTTGTCTGATCACCATCAAGTTATAATTTGGGTTTCCAACATTCTCCAAGGGAAGAGTTAGTTTTCTGAACATTCAAGGAGCAGGTATGTTTCGAAAAAGTGAACAAAGATTCTAATTTGGACTCAGGAAACACTTAAAAGGTTTTAATTCTGTTCCACGTCTTATGTTTCAACAGTAGTTTACATTTAGAAAAGCATTGGAAAGAAGTGCCACCACAATTGCATGTTTGTTTTACAACTTCTTTAGTCTAAAGGATGGTTAACACTTTGAAGGAAAGGAAAGCAAAGCTTTTGTCTTTTTATGCTTCTAGCTATACCTCTTTGCTGATTAACTCTGATGCTCTGGGTTTTTTACTGCATGTCTGGTTAAAACGCATCCCATCATGCCTGATGTGCTGGAAACCCCAGTTGGCTATCTCATCAGAAAGCATCCAGGGGACTTTCAACAAAAGGACGTGCCCCCACCTCCTCTAAACTCTATTTTAAAATAGTATCCAGAGATCTCTGTTCATTTTTTCAACAATTCACTTAAAACTGGGTTGCTAGGCCATGGGGAATCCAAAGATGGCCCTCAGGAGACAGATGGAACAATTACCCATTCCTTACAGTGCTGTACTAGAGGGTTGTGACAGCTATTGTAGAAGCAGCAAAGAGAGGTCCCCAACTTCACCTGGTGGGAGTAGGGGATGTGGTTACGATGCTTCTAAGTTGAAGTGACCTCTAGCTGAGGTTTGAGGGAATGAGTAGCAAAGATAAGTCAGGAGAGAAGGCAGAAAGAGGCCAGAGATGTGAAGTGCCTGGAACCTTTGAGAAGATTTCCTTGTGGCTGGAGGAAAGGGGGAGGTTTGGAGAAATGGTGGAAGATGAGAATGGAAAGGTAGAAGGAGGCCAAGTGAGATCACTTGGGGCTGATGTACCATTCTAAGGGTTTCTCATTTGCTGGGAGGCAGGTGCTGAAACAGAGACTGCAGGTCTGCAATTTAAGGAAAGCACTATGACGTCAGTGTGGAGAACAGACTTCCGCCAGGTTCTAACCCTCCTTTCAGGAAGGCCACTTTGGTTCGGATGTGAGGGCTTATTGTGAGTAAACTGATTTCCTGAATTCCTTCAAGTCTCTTGTCCTGCATCAAAGAAGGTGACAAGCAGAACTGAGTTCCCATTGAGGTGGAAGATGAGCAGCCAGGCAGCTGGGCCAGGCCAGAAGAGCTGTTGCAGGTGAAGTTAGGGGCCACTCTTCTCTGCTTCTACAATAGCTGGGTCACCTGTGCCCACGCTTGTGATTTCTTTGTACTGACTGCCTAATGATAAATGATGTACAGTGTGACAGCACACGTGAGCCTGGGGGTGGGGGGTGCACTTTATTGCTTATTGAAAATAGTCAGTAATGGATGGAAGACATCATGGGACACTGAAAAAGGCCCATTGGACCAAGGATGGGAGACCTGGCACTATACTCAGCTTGTCTGTCACCAATCAGACACATCCTTTACCTCTCTGGGCTTCACCTCATCTATAATATAAGACCTTTAGACTAAAGCCTACTTCCGGTCCCATCCAGCTCCTAGCTTCTGTAATTGTGACTGTGCCTCCACAAAGTTCCTTCAAGGACCCATGATCACTAACCTTGGGTTAATTAATAGGGAAACTTCGAAAACCATTTATCTCCACCCTGGTTGTATCTTAAGCGATCTAGTAAGCATGGGACATAATTTACAAAGAAAAAAAAATGTGACTGGTGGTTTCTCCTGAGGGAAAAGGGAAGTAGAAAGCTACTTCTCAAGTCCTCTGCTTTTTATTTTTTTTCCTCCTGATTTTTTTCTGCCTTTCCCTCCTACAAAAGTAGAGAAGAGCTTGGAGGGGGGTTTGGAAGGGACTAGATTAGAATCAAGCACTGAGGGGAAAGGCTGAAGTGTGGGAAGCTGAGTTGTGCCACTTAGGGGGAGCCTAGACAGAATTTCGATGTAGCTGTGACCTTGCATACCTTTCTGAAATTCTTGTACCAACAGGATATGTTCTGGCTGCCCAAATTTCACCTGTTGGCTCAACCTCTGACCCCCTCTTTATCTTTCTTTTTGCTGAAATTCACTTATCTTAAAATTCTAGAAAATACAAGTAGATGCTCATCTGGATATTCTTGAGGTAGGGAGAGAATTTTCGTGCCTCTTGCCTGTGTTACACCACTGACACCCCTTCCCCCAGCACACATACATGTAACACACATCTGTTCACTCATCAAATGCAGGGGGCCCTCTGGGCTAAGGGTAGCGCGGATGGTAAGTCGATGGAGTGGGTCTGCGTCTCACCCTGAGGAACTCTGCAGGCAGCAATGCAGGCACTAAGAACTCATCTCTGCCATACATGGAGGTTCATCATCTTGTGACTTGGAAGTTGTGGCATGTTTTATAGTAAAGGTTAAAAAGAAATGAGGGTAGGCACAGTGGAGTAAACAGTTAACATCTTGGGGATGGGGGGCACAGAAGGCTTCATGGAGGTGGTGATGTTTGAATGTAATTTTGAAGGGCAGGTAGATTTTTGATTTGTCTGACAGCAGCCTTGAAAGCAAAGGAAGACAGACAGGAAGGAGGCTGTGGATAGTCTGGAGAAGAGGTGAGGCAGTAGGGCCGGCTGTGGAGAAGGCGCTACATTCCAGACAGGATGCTGAGATAGAGTGTTCTCCTTATGGTGACAAGTTAAATGTGACAGGCTCAGGTGAGTGGGTAAATCCCGACCTCATTTAGCAAGATGAGAAATAGAAGAAATGAATATGCTTTTTCATTAGGTGGGGACTGAGGTCAGATATGAAAAACGTTGACTTCCGTCTGGGTGGGAGTTATTTTAGATGCCCATCTGCTTCCAGTCTACCTGTGACTGCAGCCCCAGCCCTTTGGTTGGTTGGCATTTCGATGATGATACATGTTAATTGCCACCTGGAGGTTTGCTATAGGTTTTCTTCCTCATTCAAAAGTAAAATTTTAACTGTTAACATAATCATAAGTGATTGAAAAATAAAAATTTTATTCAAATCAGTTTTCAATGAGGGGAAGATGAATGTTTCTTACTGTTTTACAAGATGTGAAAAGTGATTTCCCTTAAGCAGATTATAACAAAAAAGTGTTTGTCTGTTCCTTTGACTTCCTGGTAGACAGACAGTCTCTGTGAATCAATAGTGGTTTGGGGTTTGGCTCAGACTGATGGGCCCAGTCTTCCTCTGCCAGCTGACTGATGGAGGAGAAAAGGCCAGGTCATTAAATTACAATTTCCTAAGCTATGCTGTGGTGGTCCCATAGGGCAGTAAACATAAGCCTCCTGGGAAATGAACTTTTAATTCAGGAGGACTGAAAACAAACTCTCCTGAGAAAGATTTGCAAGGACGTGTTATAAAGCCTGGCCTCCGCCTTCCATTCCACCTTTCCCTCCATGAGCACATGTCCCTTATCTTCATCTTCCCCCTACTCTACTCCGTCGTAAATTTTGATTTATTTTCCCATTGACAGATTGGTTGTTTTTTAATTCCCTGGTTTGATTGAAGAGGGAATTAAGAGGAAAAGCAAGGCTAGAAAACTGATGGAGATGGGATCTTCAGACCTTTGTCACTTTCCCTGTGATCATCTCATGTTGATTTATGTCTTCAAACAATAAATTCCATCAGTTAGCCTGGAGGTGATCACTCTCTAGGGGCCTGATTTATAATAGCCAAACTCAAGAGATGGGCCAATACCCCAGCAGGCCAGTACATTGGTTTATTCCCCCACTGCACTGGCAAGAAATTTCATTTTAGCTATTTAGTTAGCTAATTAGTTTTCCAGTAGGAGAGCAAACCCAGAAAACAAGAATTGTAAGGTCTTTTGACAATCCTAAGGTCTTTTGGAGTAGAGAGAACTAAGTGACCATAGGGAGCTCATTTGATAGGCTCAAGCTATAAGAGGTTACTGGACCTGTCTCTGTAGGGGGACATTCTTGTTGAATGGTCAAAGCACCGTGGGCCCTAGGGTATTTGCGAGAGACAACACCATAGATTATTTACTAATTGTTTTCAACATTCATTATCATTAACTGATTGAACTAGATTATCTCTAAAGTTTCTCCTGAATCCAAATTGCTATGTACAGCTAAAAAACTCCTGTCCAATGGACGTGTTTCAGTAGTGACAAAGTTATTTCCTTCCTGGTTAATGTTTAGGAAGTCAACCTTGGGGTCTTTTACAGACTGTATTAATTCTCTATTGCTTCCATAACAAATGATCACAAATTGAGTGGCTTAAGATAATACTCATTTATCATCTCACAGTTCTGTATATGAAAAGTGTGGCCAACTTATGGCTTAACTTTTATCTCTGCTTAGCGTTCACAAGGCTGAAAAAAGTGTTGTTAGACCCAAGTTGCCTTCTGAAACCTCTGGGGATACATTTGCTTCTGGGCTCATTCCAGTTGTTTTTGTGAATTCAGAACCTTGCTGTGGTTGGATTGTGTCCCTCATTTCTTTGCTGGCTGTCAGCTGGGCTGCCAGGTTTTGTTCCTAAAAGGTATCTACATTGTATCTTATACTCCTCTGTGATCCCCTCCAGCAAATGTAGATCAAGTCCCTCTCAAGTTTCTAATCTCCCTGACTTCCCTTTCTCTCACGTCTCACTGACTGATGGCCTCTTTTGTGTTTTCAGGCTCAGGTGACTACAGGGCTCACTTGCAACTAGGCATTCACAACTATACCTAGATTAGTGTTTGGTTTAATTAGTGAAATATCACTAATTAAATGAAATAGCAATCAAAAGATTGATGAAATTTATGTCATCACTTGTGTGATCATGTCTGTGGCTCGCTCATTTCATCTATACGTGCATGTATTCTATTTATTTTGCTGTATCATATGACAGTATTTTCTTTTGATGATTTCTTAATGACCTGGCCTTTTCTCCTCCATCAGTCAGCTGGCAGAGGAAGACTGGGCCCATCAGCCTGAGCCAAACTCCAAACCACTCTTAATCTAGGTATTCACAACTATACCTAGATTAGTGTTTGGTTTAATTACTTGAGAGCTGGTTATCTTAGGGGGACCTGTTTAGCATGCTGTCTTATCAGTGACACTTTGAATTTATGTCATCACTTGTGTGATCATGTCTGTGGCTCGCTCATTTCATCTATACGTGCTTGTAGTCTTTTTATTTTGCTGTATCATACGACAATATTTTCTGATCTTATTTTCATATTTTAGTATTTCAACCACTTGACATAGAATGTCATCTGTTGGAAAAAGCGTATTTACTGGTTGGTTGAATGGGGAAGATTGATATTTCTTTTCTTTATCTCCACTCAGATAAGGAAAATTCCTTGGGGCAAGTAAACTCTATTGTCATAAAAGTTACAGCACATTTGATTTGCATTGGACCAATGATTGTTGATTCCAGCTACACTTTAGAATCATATTAAAATATATATATATATATATATGTATATATAAAGCATGTGCCGAGTGCAGAGGTTCACGCCTATAATCCCAGCGCTCTGGGAGGCCAAGGTGGACTGATTGCCTGAGCTTACAAGTTCGAAATCAGCCTCAGCTAGAGGGACATCCTGCTTCTAAAAAAATAATGGCTTGTTATGGTGGGTGCCTGTAATCCCAGCTACTTGGGAGGCTGAGGCAAAAGAATCACTTGCACCCAGGAGTCTTGAGATTGCTGTGAACTATGATGCCAGGGCACTCTACCAGGGACGACAAAGTGAGACTCTATCTAAAAAAAATAATTTTTAAAGTATCAAACTCACCCCATTGTACAGGTTTGATGTATGTATGGTAAAGCCAGACATTGTTTTTTTTAAGTTCCCTAGTTGACTCTGGGCTGAGAACTACTGATATGCTCCAAATCTTCTATTTTGGAGATAAGAAAGCTGAGGCTGAGAGTGATAAATGACTCACTTAAAGTCTCATAACTAATGACAGATACGGTACTACAATTCCAAGTCTATTCCACAACAAGTTTATAGTTAAGTTTATGTAGAGTTCAGTGCTTGGTAATTATGTACAAAATAAGTGTTGAGAATATCTGGAACATCAGATATTCTTGCTTCATTAGCAAAACCATTTCTCACTAGGACTTTAAGAAACTATTAGATCTTGCAAAATCACTGTTTAAAGGTCTCTTCACAGCAGCCTGGACTGCTTAATGAGTTAATAATAAGCACAGATACATCTGCGATAGCCAAGGAGCTGGCCACATGGACCTCCACAACCTGGCAATGTTCAGAGACACATGGTCCAGTGCAGTAGGCATTCGCCACGTGTAGCTATTGCATACGTGAAATGGGGTAGTCTCAATTGAGAGGTGCTACAAATGTAAAATACACAGCAGATTCAAAGATTCAAGGGGAAAATAGAGTGCAAAATGCCACACTAATACTTTTTACATTGATTCCATGATGAAATGATAATATTTTGGATATTAGTTAGTTAGTTAGTTATTTTGGATATTTGTTAGTTCAAATGTATTATTAAAATTAAGTTTGTTCATCCTTTACTTTTTTAATGTGGAAAATTTGAAATACATCTGTGGCTGGAACTGGTGGCTGCCATTATATTTCTGTTAGGTAGCACTGTTCTAGAAAGCATTTTTATTAAAGCTATTAATGGTAAATGGTCCAAGTCTAAGCTGTTACACCTCCTGTGCTCTTGAAGAGTGAACTGGTACATTTTCCTGTAGATGAGACGCGACATTGATCTGCCCTGTGTTTGCCATCTATCTGGCAGCCAGTCAGTCTGGCCTAATAGACTTCTTTCTATTTTTATGTATAGGCTTAAAAGAGGCAGGGTGATGCCCCATGTCATGGAGAAAACATAACCCAAAACTCTTAAGTAATATACCTGAAAGTAGAACAGGTGCTCTTAGAGTTTCTAAGGCATAGAGATAAATATTATATCCTTGAGCGATTCAATAACAGCTCTTTAAGAAACTGCAGTGTTTGCATTTGTGAATTATCAGTCTTTGAGGTGCCCTGTCCTGGGGAAATATTATGGTGTCCACCTGTCTTCATAATTCAAAACCAAATGTTACTCTAACTCTTTTTCTTGCTCTGTGTAGTATTTCCTGATTCACTGGTCTGCCGATCATATATTTAGTCTGCCTACTTCACCAATTAAGAAGCAGCGTGGGAAAGCAAAGGCAGGCCACAGTTCCAAACTCTACCCAGAAATATTCTGTCCTTGGGAGCCTGGACCATTTGCTTAACATCTCAAAGCTCCTCTGAACTTCCATTTTCTCATTTGTAACATGAGGCTATCTTATGTAAGGTCTGCATGAAGACAGAACATGCCCAGTACACCTACTCATCGGGGAGATGTTTGGTGAACATCTTCTCTGGAGCCAGCCCTTGGCTCATTGTTAGGGATACAGTAGAGAGTGACACACAGCCAACTCCTCCATTTTTTTCACAGCTAAAAGAAGAGAAAGACAAGGAACCTGGCAGCATCTGGACATAGGAAGCCCTTAGTGAATGGCAACCTTTATTACACTGCATAACTCAGGAATCAAGTTGTCACAAAATTATGGAAGAAAGTTCAATTTGAAAATTGAGGCCCATGGTGATTAAGTGACCACCCCAGTCACCATGTCAGGCTATGCTGGGTTGGCTCCGGGGCACAGGATTGCTGACTCCGCCTCCAGTAATGCCTTTCCCAGGGGATCACATTGCCTCACTCTTGGTTTCCCAACTTGTTTACCTTTAAAGAACAACTTCACCATGTTGGACTTGATAAAAGGAAACAAGAGTTTCTTTCAATTTTTTCTCCCTATGTTATCATGACATGCTAGTAATGCTCTTTGAAAACCTGCATTTCTGTTCTAGTAACTCCAAAGAAGGTAGAAAATGCATTTCGTTAAGATATAGAAAACATATACATATATACTTATATATGATATATTTACCATATTAATAAAGTATTATTTATTATATTCGCCATTTTTAGGTTACAGTCTCATCAAGATAATGAATTCTTTTGTCTGAAGAATTCATTCTATGAGAACTTGTCTCCTGTAGCCTATTCATCTTCTCTTAGAAAATTTCCTTCTTAGAGTTAGAAAAAAATTCTAACATCTTCAAATTTGTTTAAAGAACAATCTTCATGTTCTGTATGGTCTATCATGGTAATAAAAAATCAGATTTTAAGGGAGAAAGAAAGCCAAAATTCAGGAAGAGTTTTCCTTTTCAACCTCTGTCTTGAAACAAAAAAAAAAGACTTGATAGGAGCAAATCTATAAGGTAAGATATAAGAAAGAACATACTGTTTAAATAAGCACCCATGCAACAGATTTTCTCTTCCATGTAAGAATCACACCTATATTGTTAACCCATGAATGCACCAAGTGAATCAGGCTAGATGAGTTGATGACCACCCACAGGACTAGCTACTGGGGAGAGGAATTGCAAAGTGCTGAGTGGGTCCTGGTGAACTTATGCATAATGCCCCATGCAATGAGAAAGTTCCACTCTGAACAGAATAACTATGCATACCAAGACAGGAGCAGCATCAAGCATTTGGGTACTGAAATGTCCCTTCTTTCACTCTTCCATAAAGAGAGGGATACAGAAACTCAGGTTCTTCCAACCCAGTTTTCTTATTTGAGTTCTCCAAGAAAGTTTCTAGCTTCAAGCCAACCCTCTTACTGATCTAATTCATGTACCCAAGTTTCAGTTCCAGGAATCCATGATCCACAAACAAATGATCTAAACCCAGTATCAACAGCATAGGATTTTCTTACAGTAAATAAGGTCATGATGGGATTGCGGGGGACTCATCCCCCAGAATATTTTCCAAATAATTGGTCCTTCACCTCAGCACACATAGGCAGCACTCCTACCTTATCCTAAGATGTGCATATTTTACATTGTTATGATCCTTCATTCTCTGGACCTTCATATCATGTCAGTACTTGATTTAGGAATGGGGTCTTAGATATTGTGGCTGCCAAGAGCGCATTCAGTGATTGCTTTACCACCTGCCTAGACTACCATTTCATGAAGCATGTGAATAACTCCAGCTCCACTCCCATTCTACCCCAAGAGAACATTATAAAACACAGTCAATTTGTTACTGCTATCAGAAGAACTCTAATAATTGTAATACCTAAACCTTATTGGGTACCTGTGGAGGGAATAAATTATCTTATCTAATCCTGATTTTTCTCCAAAAAAAAGAAAAAAGATACTATCATACACATATTAGAGATGAGTTAACTGACTCTTGGTAAAGCCAAGATGTTGCCAGGCTAGTCTTGAACTCTTAGCCTCAAGTGCTCCTCTCACCTCAGCCTCCCAAAGCACAGGGATTACAGATGTGAGCCACCATCCTGAGACTTGAATTTGAAACTACTCCTCTCTGGCTCATTCATCTGACCCCTAAGTTCTCCTTCTTTGTAAATGAAGATCAAAGATAGTATCTATGATAGAGGCTGGTGTCAATGTCTGTAGACCTAGGAAAGTATCTATCAATGATTATTAGCTACATGTGATTAGCTAACAGTAGATCAGATGTCATCAAATGAAATCAATTTCCCAGGGTTCACTTGGCAGCACTGGCTCTTACATTTTGTATCAATGTTAGCAAATTGCTTAATCTTTGTACCTGTTACCGTACATGGAATCTCGATAGCATCATTCACTTCCCCAGCCAGAGACCTGCTAGGTCTAGCTCATACTGGTTTATGAATACATGTTCTGTGGGTTCACATTAGTAGCTTAAAGTCAGCCTGGGTGGAGGTATTACCCCAGAGAAATTAGCAAATGCTATGAATCATAGCCTTTATAATTTTTCTTCCAGAGAGGCAGGTTGAACATATACCAGTGCACAACTTTCTGTGACTCAAAGAGAGATATAATGTGAATAGTCACCTTGCTGAAGGTAAACAAATGCACCCTAAAAAAGCCTTCTCCAAATATAATTATACCTAAGTCACTAAGTCTTCAGTGACTTTTCTATCCCCATCATTCAGCATTCAGGAGGACCTGTTAAAACATAACCATAATGAATTTATATGTCATTAAAAATAAAATATTGTATTCATTTGTTTGTGTTGCAGAAGTAAATATACCCTCTATAACAGTTTAATGTGTTTGATTGCAAGAAAAAAAACAGACAAATTATAAAACATCTATACCAACTCCGCAAATGGAAATATAGAGCAAGGCACATATGTTATTTAAAATTTCAACTGCAGTCACATGCTGTATAACATTTTGGTCACCAGCAGACCACATGTATAACAGTCATCCCAGAAGAGTATAATATATTTTTACTATACCTTCCCTATCTTTAGATATGTTTAGATACACAAATGTTGACCATTGTGTTATAACTTCCTTTTGTACAGCATTGAGTACAATAACATGCTGTGCAGATTTGTAGCCTGGAAACAGTAGGCTATGCCACACAGCCTAAGTGTATAGTAGCTGTATCATCTAGGTTTACAGAAGTATGTGCTATGATGTTCACACATGATAAAGTTACCTGTTTCTTAGAGCATATCCCCATTGTTAAGCAATGCATGACTGTAATCACATTTTAAAAAATAAGAAGAAATAGGGAATATTAGTTTTAATAATATATCTTATTTAATATAATAATCAACAATATAATTTCACCCTGTAGTTAACATAAACATTATTGAGCTATTTTGCATCCTTTTTTACATACCAAGCCACGATGTATGTATATTTGACACTTACTGCACATCTCAATGTAGGTGGTAAATTTTCCTCAGAAATAACTTGGTCTATATTTAGATTTCATAAAAATGTAAAGATGAAAAAGTGGATTCACATGTGTAACCTGTCCTAAATATATTTAAATACATGATTAAATAGTTCATCAAAACTAAATGAAATTTAAATTCTTATTTAGTTCCTCAGTGCCATTAGCCACATTTCAAGTACATACTCAGTAGTCACAAGTGACTGGTGGTAACCAAATTAGTCAGCACAGGTCTATACCACATAAGCTGGATTTTAGACATGGAGACTTACCATATCTGCTACTCCCAAAGATCTTTTTTCCCCTCACACCTTATACATTTTAAAGTCCCCATCCTGTATTTCCTCCTAGATCCCTGAGAGGAGAGAAATCTCAGAGAAAATAATTATATCTAAAATATCTATGAGCTTTTCCTTCCATACTAATAGAAAGGAAATAAATTGACCACAGGCATTTTTGCATCTGACCAACTTTCAAATGATAAAAAGTAGATAATAACATGAACTCTGAATGCAAGCTGTTCGAACAAATGCCTAGCGGTAATTAGAATGGGTCATTTCAAATACAGTTTTGTGCCCAGTTTTTAGAAAAGCTTCATCAGATCAAGTAGACTAGACTCAGTTTGGGAATATTTCTTCAGTAATCGACTCTGGTATTTAATATACTAACATCACGCTTCTGAGGATGCTTTGACCATGTTCCATTATACCTTCCAATTTGTATCCATTCCACCTGATACAAATTAGAAGGTGTGGGTAATTTCAGGCAAGGGTTCATTTGATTCTGCCAAATTACAAGCCAAATAAGAGCACGTTTTCCCTATATGTATTCATAAACTTTTAACATTTTTTTGATAAAGATAGTCTGGAGTTTTTTTTCACTAAATAGTCTACTTTTTGCATTAAATTCACCTGGATACCCTTCATCTCTATGTAGCTAACTCTCATCATCCAGTAACTTCTCTCTCAATCTTTGGTCTTTTATCTTCAACTTCCCACTAACATTTCTAATACTTCCACAAGTCCTGCCTGGAGCACCAGTATCCAAAGCAGATATGTCATCTCCTCCCTCTAAACAACTCAGATCCCAAAATCCTGATTTGTGCTCATAGCACAGTCTTCACACACATACCCAGTTGTTTGTGACAAACATAACTTTTCTCAATATCTCACTCACTGTGTCTAAATGATATTAAGACAGCATGAAAGACAGCACTAAGGAAAATCTACTTTTGTCCAGAACCTGTAGTGACTTTCCGATTTTTTTTTTTTTTGAGACAGTTTCACTTATTAACCCTCGGTAGAGTGCTGTAGCGTCACAGCTCACAGCAACCTCCAACTCCTTGGGGCTTAGGCGATTCTCTTGCCTCAGTCTCCAGAGTTGCTGGGACGACAGAGGCCCACCACAACGCCCAGCTATTTTTTTGTTGCAGTTTGTCCAAGGCTGGGTTTGAACCCACCACCCTCGGTATATGGGGCCAGGCCCTCACCCACTGAGCCACAGGCGCCGCCCGAGACTTCCTGATTCATATGTGTTGAAAATGCTCTTTTATTGTGGTCATACCTTGCCAATCTCACTTTATGCCCCTCTTATGCATACTTCTGAACCTGGTTTTCTATTTGCCAGCCTCATCAGAATATTACCGAGTGGACAGAAGAGAGCCAGTCTCAAATTCTGAGCCAAATTTGAGGACCATGCCCCAGAGCCACACCCAAGAAGCCTTGAGCAAGTGGGCTCACAGTGGTGGGGGTACAGTTCGGTTTTATACATTTTAGGGAGCCAGGAATTACAGGGAAGGTCATAAATCAGTATGTGAAAAACACACTGGTTTGTCCAAAACAGGTGGGACATCTGGAAGGGGGGAGGCACTTACAGGTGATAGGTGGGTTAAGCCTAACACCCTGGCTGAAAAAGTTAGGCTTTGTCTAAAACACAAGAATTCAGTAAAAAGGAATGCTTAAGATAAAGGGTCTGCTAGTTAGAGACAAAGTACTGGTTAGGCCCAGTGGTTTGTTACGCATATTGAGGACCTGCAGGTAGGTCTTGCATAGCCTTAGGCCTGTTTGAGAGTCAGTCAGCAAAGTAATCTCTTAGAAAGGGAAGGGGCCTGGTGAGGTGTGTCTGACCTTTTTTCTCATGGCCAGCAACTGAGTTGTAGGGATCCTCTTGGCCAAGAGGTAATTCACTCAGTCAGCCACTTAGGGGAAGCCATAAGATTTTATTTGCGTTCATAACTGTGACATACTCAGAATTCATGCCCAAACCCAAAAGGCTCACCACAGGCCCCCTCACTTTTCCTTACCCATCACAATCTTATCTGTCATTTAGTTCTAATTTTAGGTCCCTCTATTCAGTAGCTGGTTTTCCTTTAATCTAACTTTTTTTTTTGCAGTTTTTGGCCAGGTCTGGGTTTGAATCCGCCACCTCCGGCTTATGGGGCTAGTGGCCCTACTCCTTTGAGCCAAAGGCACCACCCTGACCTTTTTTTTTTTTTTTTTTTTTAGGTATGCCCCTTCCTTTCACAGTTTCCAGTGGTTGCATTGCCTAATTCTTGAAGTCAAGAACCATGATCTTGATGCCTTTTTTGCATCAGTCTCCCCAGCGCCTTGCACAGTGCCAGCAGGAACTACTAATTCAACAAACACTTGCTGATTTTAAGTTAAAGAGACTTGAAACAATTGTTTGCTTTGCCTGGAGTTGGTTATAACATGTTGCCAAAAATATAATATCTAATCTTCTTCTCTTCTCATGTGTTTATGGACTGTTTTATAGCCAAGGAATAAGTCACTGTATCATAGACCCAATTGTATAATTTGGAGGCCTCCTCTGCTAGGCAGACTACAGATTTCAAACTCTTGCCAGCTGGATTACACTCTTTTTCAACTGCCTCTTTCTTAAGAAAAGGATTGAGAGAATACAAAATGCCTCAGTCCATTGAGGGTGGAAATGGTGTGAGTTCCATTTTGTAAGAATAGGAGCCCATTTTTTCCCTCCTGCTGAAAATTTTACCTTGAGACTATAGCCAAAGAATGCATTAATATCATAAGAAATTTAGAGAGGGATTTTCCCTAGGGAAATACTGCAAGCTTAAAAAGACCAATAGATTAAGCTGCAATTTGGTAGATTCCTCTGAACAGTGCCTGCCTGCGTGTACTTAGATTTATAAGTAGGTGTCTTATGACAGAACTTTGGTTGGACTTCTGTAACTCTAGGTTAATGAATGAATGTGATGAGCTACCTGGACATAAATGGCTTCGGGAAGGGGAAAAAAAGGACTTTATCTTCCTTACATCCAGCATGTCACTGATATATTAGTGTCCAACTTTTTTTTTTCTCTCCTCTGCACATAGGAAGAGTTGTTTTGGGCCACACATTAAATACACAAACACTAACGAAAGCTAATTAGCACAAAATAAAAAAAGGTCCGTGCATCCTTTTCATGCTGACACCACAGATAAACAAAAGGAAAGTCTTCACAAAATCAGTTTGTGGCCCATGGGCCACAGGTTGGACACCCCTGTAAGTAATCATTCATCATATTAAAGTTTCAAACTTTGTGTGTCAGCAGTCTGTTCTTTAGATGTTTTATTTCATCTAGAACCAGATAAAGAAGGAGCCTCTCAACTAGAAGCTGCAATGCAGTGCTCTGCAAGGCTGATATGGGCAGCTTACAGTCAGAACAAACGGAGTGTGTGTTGGCCTGGCTCCTGTGATAGCGCTAGAGAGAGCTCTGCAGGGGAGTGCAGAAAGGTTACCTTTGGAGTCATTCCCATTGAGCCAACATCAGGGTAAGGAAAGGGGAGAGTTAGACCCTAATAATGTAATTAACTTGTACTGAATCCAACCACATTTCTTTGTCCTCCTCCTGGCTCCCAATCCTAGGGTGTTAGTGAACAGGGCTTATCTCCTATTTGGGAGAATAACAGTTTTAAACACCTCCTTTTCTGCTATAGGAGTGCACTAACAGATTTCTATTTCATTATGCTCTGGGCATTCTTCTTAGTTTGGTTTTTAATATAAAACACATTCTATGGTAGTGGTTCTCAATCTTCCTAATGCTCAGCCGTTCAATACAGTTCCTGTAGGTCGCGAGACATAGACCACTGTTCTATGGAGCTATGTTTGGCTTGTAAAGGAATTATAATAATGCAGTTCCTTATCTGGGAGAAGTGAAGTTCATTTACCAGCCAGAAGCTTTCCAAAGTTTGGGGACTGAAGTGGGGGTCATCTGCTATTCATCTGAATCAAAAGTCACTTGTTTCTGGCATCTGCCAGGTCTCTTTGAGATGTTTGAAGAGGTGATTTCCAAATCAGAGAAAGCGTCCTTTTGAGAAATGCAAACTCACTCAGGTCCTTCCCTCCCAGGGAAACAAAAAAGCCTGCCTGGGAACAGGGGATTCACTGTCACTGCGTGATATCAGGACAGAAACTTCTAGTCGAGCCTGTTCTCTTCTCTGACACACAAAGTGTTATGGTGGATAACTAGTAAAAAACATTATGTATGACTTCCAGTTCCTCAATGCTTTCTGCATTTCAAAAAAATCAAATTAAAAGAAAACATCTAGTTACAAACTGGGTGCCATTTTCAACCTATATCTGCGAGAGGCCTCCAAACTATGATCACATAGCCAATTCACTTAGGAAGAAAGGAAAGTCGCGACCCACAGGAACTGTATTAAAGGGCTGTGGCATTACGAAGGTTGAGAACCACTGACACAGGAAGAGATGCTCCGTGGTTCACATGCACCAGGATGATGCAAGGCCACCATCCCAGAGCCTTCCAGGTTAGAAATTAAACATGATGTTGTAATAACCACGACACCCATTTGTTTGATATCTCATCATCGACAAAGTGTGTTCGTCTGCACTTTTGCACTTGATCCTATCCAGGACTCTATGAGGCAGTGTACACAGTGGGGGTTCTTTATGAATGTGGGTGTGCACAGGAGTAATCAGACGCAGGAAGATATTCACGCAGAGATTTGTTTTCTTGGGAATTTTTTAAGAACACAAAATTACATGGAACAACTACAAAAACAATGGATTGTTCACTGTCTCTGAGTGAAAGTATGAGACTTTTTAATCCCACTTAGGAATTACATAGCCACTGCCAGAGGACCGCGCCTATAGGCCCATGAAAACAAACATTCCTGCCCATCATTTCAGCCTTGCTAGGGATACCAAATAAGGCTATTTCATTATTGTCAAGTTTGCACAGTAATCAAAATGATGCCAGTATAGGCTGTGGTGGAATTTCTAGTGTAAGGGTCAGGTATGCCTGGGTGACTTATAAATAGTGCAGTTGTATGGAAATGCTGCAGCTAAGCTTTAAAGTCATTGGCAAGAGTTGTTAGATACATGGACTGCTCTACAGAAGTCAGTGTGCTGAGTTCATTTTCAGCCAGCCCAAATTTGTCTCTAGAGATTCTGGACATGAACACTCTGGTATGTTTTTTTCCAGAAAAGCATGCTTCCTCCAGATAAAGGTGTGCCCTGACTGGGGCCTGTAATGCACTCCCTCCTCTGCTAGAGGGAACATCGAGGCACAGTTTTCTTTTGCTTCTCACCTTCTTTCTGTTTCTCTTCTAATTAGACCTCATCAGGATGGCTCATTAGTAGAGTTTTGTGTGTTAATCAATCTCTTGTGTTCACTGGGAAACAGTCTTAAGAAATGTCAATGAATGCTAGACTGGCCTGTCAGAGGCGGGGCCCCATGCTCAGTGATACTGCTGACAAGTTTTTCTATTTCCCTGTTATTGAAACTGTGCCTGGGGATCACTGGCTGTGAGGAGGTCGTATGGCTGTGCAGCACCATGTTATTTCCTGAGACGAACACCCACAAAAAGCAGAGTGCTTTATAGCCTGCTGTTTGTATTTATGAAAAGTATGACAATATGAAACTGTAGGGCAATGAAAGACTTCTGAGGATTCCTTCTTGAACTGACATGTCAGCTCCTTCATGGTTTTCTGCAGTCCCTAAACAACATTTCATGATAATGGTCTGCTTTTAATTAATTGGCTTTACCTCTTTGTGATTGCAGGTCCTTCAGGAATGGATCTCTGGCAGCTGCTGCTGACCTTGGCACTGGCAGGCTCAAGTGATGCTTTTTCTAGGAGTGAGGGTGAGTTCTGCTTTCCCGTTCCCACCTCCCGCGTTTTGAAACAACATTGTATTTTATTTATTATATCCAAGTTCCTTGGGTGATTTAATCAAAAGATACAAATTATTTACTTATTTATTTATTTATTTATTTATTTATTTTTATTGTTGGGGAATCGTTGAGGGTACAAAGAGCCAGATTACATCGCTTGCATTTGCTGGGTAAAGTCTCACTAATAATAGTGTCCTTCCCACAGGAGGTGTATCACCATGGCCCCCTCTTTCTCTCTCTCTGCTCCCCCATTCCTCCTCCCCCCACCATCTACTAGCATAAATTGTCATCATATCAGAATTGAGGACATTGAGTTCTTGCTTCTCCGTTTTTGTGATGCTTTAACAAGAAGAATGTATTTCAACTCCATCCAAATTAATGCCAAAAAATGTAAAATCACCATCCTTTTTAGTGGCTGAATAATATTTCATGGTATACATATACCACAGCTTATTAATCCATGTCTGGATTGGTGGGCATTTAGGCTGTTTCCACAATTTGGCAATTATAAATTGAGCTGCAATAAACAGTCTAGTGCAAGTGTCCTTATGATAAAATGATTTTTTTTTCCTCTGGGTAGGTGCCCCAGTAATGGGGATTGCAGGATCAAATAAGAGATCTAGTTTGAGTTCTTTGAGGATTCTCCATACTTCCTTCCAAAAGAGTTGTATTAGTTTGGAGACCCACCAGCAGTGTAAACATGTTCCCTTTTCTGCACAATCATGCCAGTATCTACAATTTTGAGTCTTTGTGATGTGGGCCATTCTCCCTGGGGTTAGGTGATATCTCAGGGTGATTGACCTGCATTTATCTGATAATTAGAGATGATGAGCATTTGTTCATATGTTTGTTAGCCATTCATATCTGTCTTCTTTAGAGAAGATTCTAGTCATCTCACTTGCCCATTGATATAAGAGTTTGTTGGCTCTTTTTTGTTGCTTAATTTGAGTTCTCTGAAGATTCTAGTTATCAAGCTTTTATTCGATTCATGGTATGTAAATACCTTTTCCCATTCTGATGGTTGTCTATTTGCTTTGGTCATTGTCTTCTTAGCAGTACAGAAGCTATTCAGTTTAATTAAGTGCCATTTGTCTATTTTTGTTGAAAAGATGCAAGTTTTAAGTGGCAACAAATAAGTAGAAAAGCAGAACTTGTCTTAGCTTTAAAAATCATAAACCAGGAGGGCTTGTCTGTGAATCTTTTAAGAGGAATACAGTAGTCAGCTTTGGCATATGATGTTTTCATATCAAAAATTAATGCTGCCAATCATGCTGAGGACATTCATGTTGAAGACAAGCCAAGTCCCTGGTCCCCAGGCTGTGGGAGAGATAATGAAATTGCACTGAAGGATTATTAACCTACTGTTCCCTCAGCTCATCTGTGACTTAGGATATCATAGCCTATTTTCAGAGCTCCCAATTCAGTCTTGTTGATCATATTCTCTGACAGAGGAAATTGCAGGTTGCAAAATGAATTTCGCCTCTCGCGCGCTGAGTGATTACCATCACCTAGTTTGAAGGAGCCTGGAATGGTTGAACGTTGTACCCGGGAATCGTGAGCTTCCTTGCCCATCTCCATAATCCTCCCTCCTTTTTCACATCCTTCTCCCAGTAGCAAAATCTCCATATTTAAACCATGTTTCATATTAGACATAACTGAAATGAGGAAAAACAATGAAATGGAAAGGGGAGAAAGATTTTTCTGTCCAGGATGCAAATTGTGCCCATTGAGGGATAGGGGACTGTTCAAAAGATCTTCTTGAGTACTTGGTATTTTCCCCTGTCTGGACTTCACCACGAGTGGGAAACAATATCCGTCTTTCATGTTACGACACTGAATTCAGTTGCTGCTTTAAGAGTAGCTGACTCCTCACCACGCTACTCCCGTTGGAAAACACAGTTTAACAGCCGACTTAGCGCCTGAAGATGTCCTCCCTGACCTTCCAGCCAAAAATAAATCCGTAGTAGTGAGCTGCCGAGGGTGACCACGGTAACTCAGAGAAAGAGAAGGGTGAACTATGTTATTTTATTTCTTAAAGCAATTTAAAAATATTTATAGACAGTAAGTCATAATTGTTTAAAATATATTTGAGTCTCTCTGGTGTTATAATGTCAACATTATGCAAGTTAAACAGAAAAAGAATTGCAGGCTCTGTTTCAGCAGCTTTTCCCATGGCTGGTTTTAGACCCTGGTTCTGAGCCAAAGAATTGCAGCTGAGAGCCTGTGCTGTTCCAGAGTCATGGTAATTTAACCTCTTCTTTCTTCATTAAGGTGACTTTCGCCCCGCTGAGCAAAACTTTAGACACTTAAGAATTCTGTGAAAGGAAATGTATGGCATAGGAAACATTTAAAGAAAATTAAAAATGCATTCTCGGCTGAGCGATTAGATCTCAAATTATATTTGAGACCCAGAGAACCTGTAAGCACATCTATTTCAGCTGCTTTAGCGTTTTAGTAAACGTTTGATTTCATAAGGAGAGTGGAGGAAAAAACATCATTAGGTGGTTTTAATGTTGGTTTTATGTTTTACTTTTTAGTAGTTAATTATTTGGTTTTCGGTTTTTGATTTTTTTTTTTTTTTTTTTTGGTATGCTTGCTTGAACATAAGGAAATGCAATGGTTTCTGGTAAACACAAACCACATATCCTACCAGTACTTACACAAAAGAAGTAATTTAATAAAGGAAAACCATTTTTTTCTCTGCCATTTTTTTTCTTACTGTGCAAACTAAAATTCCTTTTTCCTTTGGAATAAGTATTTCCAGAATACTTCCTGAAAATGGCCTGGAGATTAGGGGTGGAGTCTGATGTTTATATCAGAAGGGACTGGTGAGCATGTCTGAGCACGTGTCCCGGCCTCTGTGTGGCGTGTTTGCTTGTTCAGCCAAAGTTAGCCCATGATATGACATGGGTCCATCTCAGATAACATTTATGGGCCATGTGTTTCTTTTTCTGCTAGGTCTATATCATAGACAAATATTTATTTTTATTTTCTCGCCTACTGTATGAGGCAGACTAAAAATATAGGTGAAGAAATTTTAAAAAATAGATAACACTGTAGTTCTATAACCATTGACCTGAATTGAGTTTGATGAGTAAAACATGTTTATATAGTGAGAGAGAGAGACTGAACACACCCAGCAGTGTATGTTATCATAAAAGCCTCACTTGGAGAAAAGTCGCCCAAGAACTGGTAGACGCTCTGTATGCCTGGAGGAAGTTGGCTTTTGCACAGGGTTTTTCTTGCCTGGGCAAATGAGCAATTAGAAATATACTGGCCCTGAGAGGATTTTTTTTATTAAATCTAATTGCCCTGTGGGAAATTTAATGAGAACTAAATAGTGCACAGTGCCATCATTTGTGTTAGCTGAAGTGTTGTAATAGATGAGGCTCTATATCTGCTCCTCAAAGCAGGTTGGTTACATAGTATCAGGGAGAATTTCTTGCCAAAATCAGGAATGATCAACAGTTCCTTATTATTAGATGGCTTTGCTTGGTTGATCTATCAATTGGGTGCATCACATTTCTGTTACTGGAATGATATAGCTAATGAGAAATGGGCATAAAGATCTGATGGATGTAAGTCATTCTTCCAAGGAGTTCCTGTTATGAATTAGGTCATTTATCTCCTTTTAAATGCGCTCACACCTGAGCATCTCCTGCTACCCCAGTAATCTAAGGTGGAAGTAGTCCAGCTCCTGCCCCGAAGAAGCTCAGTTTAGTTTATCTGGGACATGGAGAACTTCTAGAAATTAATAAAGGACTGTACAGCTTAAAGATCTAGATTGTGTGATGAACACCGATAGTCAAGATGCTCTAAAAAATAATGAATCAAAGTGGACTAGAATTGTTAATTCAAAAAATAAAATGTACAAAGTTTTCTTAAGATCCTCCTATTTTCATGAACTTAGGGCAATGATTCTTCCCTCAAGAAGTTTATCTTGAGTGAAGAGATTGGGTAAGTACACCAAGAATTACAAGTCAGGCAGTGTATGTTAACTATTTGGCCTTAGTGAATTAAAGAGAGATGCAGGAAGGAGATTGGCATGATTTCAATCAGTAATAGAATGCTGGATTAAGATTTTAAAAGGCTATGAAGAACAGGAGGGCATGCCTGGAGCAACCAATGTGATAAAGCAACATACACAGAAGTGCACAGCTATGAGGTGTCCATGGAGCGTAGTCCATTTGGTTACTGAGTTTATACTGTGGACAAAGCTCTGTGCTGGGAAATGAATGACTTTATTTCATGCGTTTAACATTCAGCAAATATTTTTTGAACATGTTATTGAATGCATAGGATTAATTTGGCCAGAATGTGTGGTACGTGGGAAATATCTTTATATAACAATCATTCCCTTTGGAAGTAAATCTAGGTCAGTTGATTGGAGTCAAGTTATAGAAGGCATAGAGATTGCCAAGACTTCACAGAAAAGATAAGACTTTCTGGGCCTTAAAGAATAGATAGTATTTGAAAAGGAAGAAAAGAGAGAGGGGGTGTACACTATGCTATATCCAGCAAGTAACAACATTCTTGTTGAACATTCTTTGTGTATCTGTGTGTATAATATTTATAGATAGTATATAAAATATTTATGTATATTTAATTATGTACATGTACTAAGTGTGTATAGTACATGTAAACACACATACACAGGCTTGCAGGCAAACACATAACTGGCATTTTATCACTCTAAAAATAAATTCTGCATATTCTATACCACTCAAGGTAAGAAACTACTGTTGGGAATGAGATGCCATTTCCTAAGGGAACCAGAATCTCCCCAAAAATGTTTTCTCTATACCTTTGAGTGTTTTTCATAAGCCTGTGCAAACTGACACAACACTTACTTACAAGAAAAGACCCTTCTGTTCTCATTGCTAATAGATAGGAAATCATGGCACAATGGAAGGAACATTTTAATTTTTTAAATAAATCCTATTCTGTTATGGTGGAAGTTCCACAAAGCCCTGAGAGCTTGCCAAGATATATCGGATACATTTCAAACAAGTTTTAGAGTCATTGTTGTTGGTGGTGAATAGGGAAGGGTGTGCCTTTTTTGGTGTATTCAAGAATGAACAATTCAGAGCCTTCCATTCACATGGGGAGTGAGGGGGAAAGCCACAGAGCTTTAGATTGCTGCTGTCTCTACCATCATCCAAAGACAAAGAGCAATCCCTGGTCTGTTCTAATGCTATGGCCTGAGTCCACGCACATCAGCAGTTCTGTGTCAGCTCATTCTCTGGGTATCGCTAACAGGCTTGGACACTGCAGTGCAGCAAGTCATAGCAGGCCAGGTTAATCCAGATGGTGCCAATGGAAGATGTGAACATAGACCTTTGCAGAAATAGACACTCTTTCAGCAAGTTTTTATCAAGCCCCGTTATGGATTCAAGGAGGAATTTTAAATTTATATCCCTGCTTTTAAGAAGCTCATAGTCATTAGAAGAGAAGAAGTATATCGTAATTTGTGATCCTGTTAGGTTTTTAAAGGATTTTAAGGTAAGTAATAATACTATGAGATTTTAACTTTGGAAATAATACTGTAAAAGCATAAGAGTGGGATTTGAGAGGGATGAGAAAGGGGATGATAGTAGGTCAGGAGAGAGATATTGTGAGTGTGATGGGGGTTATGAAAAATAGATGGATCAAAGAGAGACAGAGATTGCAGAGATGGAATCAACAGTACTCGGAGTGTAATTAACTTGTGGCTTTTGGCTTTGGGAACTTTCAGTGCCTTCTTGCTCTATCCATTTCTAAGTCTCCACATTTTTAGTTAATGTTACCAACATCAGCAATGACTCACTTCCAACGCAGGGCAGTCCTGGAACACAGCTCAGCCTATTAGCGATAAAGTGGTATTTGCACAGAACAGCTCTGTGGGGGAGGAGATGCACTCAGGCTGGGTGACAGCAGTGTCTAAACTGCCCTACTTTTATATGGTTTTCCCCCGCCCCTCTTGCCTGTGCCAGCCTGGGCCCCACAGCTGTCTGGTCAGCTCTTCAGTACAGTGGTGGGAAGGCTTAGGCTGCTGTGCAGTCAGGGTCCATATCGGGGACAAGGACCTCAACCCCTCCTCCAACAGTAATCTCTAGAGGTTATGACTGTATCCTGAGACGTTGACAAACTCCCATATATTTTATCATTGCTAGAGTATGTACTTACCTCATGAAAAGCAATAAAGTAGATGCAAGATGAGTTGGAAGCCATAAAGTTGTGTGCTGGGCAGAATCTGGGAGGTTGTTTAGGCTTCCAAAGCAACTGAGTGACTCAGCCCTACAGAGAAGCCAGGGCGGTGTGAGTGATTAGGTTTGCCCTCAGCTAATTAGTAAATTAAAGGACTAGGACCACCCAAGAATAGTCAGAACCTTGCGTGTTAAACTCACACATACCAGTGGCAGACTGCATGTTTGGTCTTCCACCTTAGACCCCAAACCTTACAGGGCAAAAATGGGTCCTGGTTTGCAGAATGTCCCATACCTCTTTGGTTTTCAGTAGCCTGAATTGGGGCTCCTGTTACGGAGTACACGGGAATGAGGGTGATGTGATGTATTTGGTGTGTGATGCTGGCAAAGAGCACCTGTTCATGGACACACCCTGGTTTTCTTCTTCTGGCTAACGGTTAACCCAAGCTCTACTGAGCAGGAGGCCGTGTCGACACAGACCTGCCCAGCCAGCCTGAGATCATTCTCCAGGTGCCTCGGCCGCATAACTCCTTTTCCCTAGGATCATCCTCTCAGAAGACAACTGCAATTAGTGTTTTTTTCCTTACGGTGCATTGAAGCCAATGGGTTATTTTTCTAGAGCTCGTTCAATTTAAACCTTACCTTAAAACTGTGTATGTAAGGGAATTTTAGGCATTTCAGAGCCATTAACAAAGACACATTTTGAGGTCTAGCCTCAGCTTCTTGCAATTGCTTATGCCCACTGCTGTGCACCTACCTTGTTACCCCCATTATCTGACACACTGTGGTCTCATTTTAGCTTTTCTAGAAAACTCATGTGGGCATTTAAATAATGCAGTCGACAGTGTCATCTTCAAATCCAAAGCAAAACTTCCCCATCATCTGCAGTTAGCAGCATAAAATTGGTAATGATGTGTAACATCAACAAACTTTGAAATCTGAAGCAATTGATCATACAAAGAGAGTATTTTCTTGGTGCCCTGTCTGGTGACTGCTGGACAGACCAGGAGGCCCTGGGAATTGGAGCATTTCTGCAGCCTCAGCTGCAAATCAGTTTTCTCTGGTCTCTAGTTCAGAAGATGAATCCACAGTATTTCTCAGATACATTGGGAATCTCTTTCTCTGTTTACATAACAACTGGCCTTAAGCCTAAAAATTAAGTGTCTGGATTACATTTATATGGCAAGATTGCAAGGATTAGAACATGGTGATCATGCCCCGACCGCAGGGGAAATGTTTTAAGATGTTCTTATGGGAGCACTCATCAAGAGGCAGGACAAAGGGTATAGATAGGTGGAGGGGTTTGTGTGGGTGTGTGTGTGTATAGTGGGGTGGTATTTCTTGTGTACCCCTCATTTAAATGAAGTTATAATGACATCTGTGTTTTGTGTGTGACAAGTTTGTACTGTGCTTAAAATAAATGCAATTTAATTGGTTTCAAATGACTGACAAAATGGCCATTGCATACCCTGTGTAATCAAGTGTTATGGATTTAAAACTCACTAGACCTTAAAAGAAGAGTGCTTTGCTCATTCCTGATCCCAATCCTTTACCATGCTGACAAGGATGTTCCTGTGTTGGTTAGATGAACAAATGAATCCATATCTAAATCTTGAACTTGGACTTCGCCACTCCTCTCTGACAGTTGCCACCAATGTTGTCTGTCTCCAGTCCTGAATAGGGCAGGAGTTGAATTGTATCCACTTATAGTGGGATAAGGCTGAAAATAGTTTCCCAACCATGGAAGCTATGCAGACTTTCCCTGGGGATGGAATGATTTCATTTTCCTACTTACATACCCTAGATGCCACAAGGACCTCTGCCCTCAATACTGATGCCTGGGACCCTGATGCCCTTCCCAAGTCTTGCCAACCTTTTCCCATGACTGAACTCTGTACCCCACACACCAGCCACTGGCCAACATTCTACATTAAACAAATTGGTCACCCAGCACCATCCCCCTATCTTCCTGACTAAATCTCCTCAAATATTGACAGACATAATGAGGAATGCAGATCCTAAATCCAAATTTTCTTTGCCCTTTTGGACATTGAACTTTAGATTACAAAAAAAAACCCCCGATTAGGGATCCTATGAATAGCCAAATCCATTCTCTAAAACTCATCCCTTAAATGTATTTTTTTCATTCTCCTATGAGAGTTCATCTTGAAGTACGAAAGTCTCAATGTTAAACATGAATGTTAGATTGATAAAATCCTTATTTTCTTAATCTCTGATTATTTTTTTAAAATTGTATTTTATATGTCCCTTAATATTTTAGCAAAACCTTGTAAACTTCTGGAAGGAGAAATAATAATTAAATTTGCAGTAACCATACGCTGTGTGTAAGAGTTAATAGATTCACCTTAGTGGAGACTTAATTGATGATGTTTGCTGCGCTATTTGGGGGAGCCTTGAAAGATCATTTTTTAGGAAAGGACCATATTGTAGCTGCCTAAAATTTAAGACATATCTTTCTTTCTTCTCTTCCTGCCATTGACACACTGCTTCTTTGGTCGAAGCAAGAAGGGCCATGCTTTTCATAATGGTAGCTAATGAGGAGAGGATGTGTTGTCAACAAGCAGAGGAATAGGGTAACACAGGAAAGATAGCCAGGGGAAGAGCCCTAACCTGTGTCGAGGCCCAGTTTGTCCAGATCAGCTCGCTGGAAGTAGAATGCAGTGAAGTACCCGACGTGAAGTGAAGACTACCTTGGCTGACAGAGTGGTATAACCGTGGTGCCTGACCTTTCTTAGCCAGCCCAGCACTGTACATTCTGGATATTTGCTGTGAGCTTCACAAGCACAGCAGACTAGCCTTTCTCCACCTACATGGCTAACACTAAGTCTGAATGGCTTCCAGTAATGATCTGATAGAGGAATAGAAGGTAGACCACCCGCACATTCCCTGACTGTATTTGCTGGTCAAATTGATGTGTATACTAAAGCCATTGTGGGTGTGAAAGTCAAAAGCATAACTGCTCTCCAAAATGACCTGGCCAACTGGTCTTTTCAATAGATGCTTGCCAAAAGCCTGTATTCTCAGGTCTAGAAACTTACTTTAAGGGAAAAAATAGAAGAATAGTAAAGAGAAAAATGGAAGATATTTAGCCCTTTAATTAATATGAGATAACTGTAGAATGAAACTAACTCCTGTTGGGTTTTGGAGGGTGATTTCTCCAACACGTTGATTGGAAGTAGGTTGCTATTAACCCAAAGTCAAAACCCTTGCATGCTGGGAAAGGTCCCTGCTGCCTGAAAACAGAGGGTAAAGGTGACGGACTGGAATTTCAGGCTGGAGTGAGGAGACCATGGCACTGAGTCCCATGGCTGGCACTCAGTAAATACTAAATGACTGATTGATTTTTGCAGGTGGTTGATATTGCAGTTTGATTTGTCTAAGGTTATGCATCAAGTCCCGCTGCTGCTGTGACCCTGCCCCACGCTGTTACTTCCCTAGGGCAGCAGCAATCAGTCAGAGGCTTATACTATCCAAGGGTAAAGGGAGCCAAGCAGGAGCTCCCTGGGAGCAGAGGCTGGTCCTCAGAGAACCTGCGGAGATCTTAAGGAGAAGGAATAGTAAGAGGCACCAGTCACATTTCATTACTGTTTCCTTCCTCTCTTCTGTGGTCAGGAGAGTCGGTTTAGGTTAGGGTGATTGTTTTTACATTGAGTTCCCCAGAAGTCAGACGCTGAGACAATTACTGAAAAATGCTGCAGGGAGAAACTGATAGGAGAGTAGTGAAATGGGACAGGAAAAGTTAAAAAAGAAAGAAAGAAAGAAAGATGCATTATCAAGTGCTATCCAGTGGAGGTGGGTGTCAGCTCAGTCCAGTCTGGAAGCAGTGTGTGAGTTACCCATGTCATCCTCAGCTAGTGGTCAAGGTCTGACCCCAGGAGAATGTAATTTCCTGGACACTATCGGCTCTCCAAGAACAGGTAAAGCTGATTCCAGCAGCCTGAGGGCAGCTGGCACACAGCCAGAGGTGCTTGGGGTCAGGAATGAACACTCAGGGGAAGCCTGCATGCACCGACGTGGCAAAGGAGCTCTGTCTCTCAACAGCATCTGCTCCAATGACTTGGCTAGTTTTTAATCATCTTTGAACCTCAGTTTCCTCCTCTGTTAAGTGGGAGTAAAGACTTTTTTTTTTATAATTTTATTGAATCATACTTCTGTACATTGGTGCAATCATAGGTCACGATTCATATACATTCAGAAATGTTTTGATCGTACTGTTACAGATAGCCTTCATGGCATTTTCTTGATCACTATATAAAGACATTGATACTCTACATTTAATAAGTTTCAATGGGGTAATACAAGTAAAGCGCCTGTCGAGCACAAATATATGCAATAACTGGTCATTGTTACTGGCCTCAAGTTGAGTAACTGCAAACTCTGCAGCCTAAACATACAAATTAAATAGACATGTAGAATTTGATTTATAACAATATGTGCCTAAAAGAAGAAGATTGTTTGCAGTAGCAAGTTTGGGAAGCTAATTTTAGTAATGCCCACAGAAAACTGTCTTGAAGACATTTCTAGTGTTTAAAATTTTGTCAACAATAGAACTAAGACATGGTAGTGTAAACTTTTATAAAATGAGATACTTGTCTACATTTATAATTCTAACAATGACTGTTTAGAGGATGGATTTGATATAGCCTTACTGCTCTAATTTGTGTACTTCTATTAATAATCTCACTAAATCTGATTACTATAGCATGTGGGTCCGGGTGAGTTGATGCTGATGCTAGAAATGATACTGAGCAAGGAGATAAAGGACAAACACTTCCCAAGAGATAAAAGAGATAAAAATTCAACTAGCACTCCTGGTGTAGCAGAGACAAGGCCAAGATGAGGTGCACTTCAGGGGTTAGTCACCAGGGGATCTAGGGGTATGGAAAGACAGAATTAAAACTCATTGTAATAATAGCAACATTTTAGTTAAAATTCCACCTTCATATTACTCTAGATCCCTTTTTAAGTATATCATGTTACCTTAGTTCATCTGCACAGCAACACTACCTTGTCCTTTTAAACAAGGACACCAAGAGGAATTAAGTAACTAGTCTCCATAGCTAGTGAGTGTCAGAAGTGTGGGCCCAATGTAGGCTGTCTGACCCCAAAGTGCAGACCGTGCTAATGTGCAGCAGAACAAGTGCGTACCAGAGCCAAGTTGAGCGAGCAGGCAAGAGGTGCGGCTGGGGAGGTAGGTCAGGATATTCCTCATGTACGTACACACCACGTGAAGGAGCTAGCTGGGACTGTGGACAATCAGAATGGGACTGTGCATTTGTGGACTAAACGTGAAAATGGACACGTTCACTTCCCAAAAGATAAAAGTCAGGGGAACTTGGATTTTGATATCTAGGATCTCTAGATTAAACTTTTCCCCAGAAATAATAGTGTTAAAACAGATACCAATTAAAATAGATTTGGTTGCTTTAACACAGAACTTTTCCTGAAATGGCAAGTCCAAGGATTCTCACGATTGCTACTTACCTCTACAGGAACTGAAAACTGATCTCTGGAAGTTGCATTTAGCTTTCTTCATCAGCCTAAATAAGAATTATATTATGTCAAAAAGATAGGAGGTAGATTCTAGGAACTATAAATCCTTTGAGATCCAGATTGATTAAGTTAATATACTAGTTAGACTCTCAATGTTAGACCTCATTAGTTTCTATATAATGTGAATATTAGATATTACACTAGTTATTAACATATTAATTATAATAATTGATCTTATAAAAATATGTTTAAGTGAAACTTAAAGAGGCTAATTTTGTCAGGGCGAATGGGGAGCTCCTTCTGAGCCTAACTCAATAGCCAAAGTTCTGTTTAGATAGCATGGTAAATTAGTAATCATAGATCAAATGTAGCTTTTGAGAATCAAATATATGTAAGGATGAATTTTAGCTCTATCAGTTTCAACCTTTCAACTCTGAGAAAATTATTTCATTTCTCAGCATTCCCATCTCCATCTTTAAAAAAAAAGACAAATAAAAACTGTATGTATTTATGAATTACAATGTGATGTTTTGATACATGAATACGTTGTGGAGTGTTCAAATCAAGCTAATTACCATATCCATCTTCTAAACACACTTCGATTTCTTTTTTGTGGTGAGAACACTTAAAATCTACTCTCAGTTAATCTGGTATGAGATTCAGAAAAATAAATTCATTAAAAAATAAAATTTCATAGCAATTTTCAAATATATAATGCATCATTATTAAAGATAGTCATTGTACTACACAATACGCCTGAAGAATTTATTCTTCCTGTCTAACTGAAACCCTGTGTACTTTGACCAACATCTCTCCATTTCCTCCCCTCCCCAGCTCCTGGTAATCCTGTTGTACTCTCTGCTTCAATGATTTTGACCTTGATAAATTCCACAACATGTAAGATCATGCAGTTTTCTCTTTCTGTGTCTTACTTATTTCACATAACATAATATCCCCCCATTTCATCCATGTCACAAATGCCAGGCCAAATAGTATTTCCCTGTATGCATACCATATGTTCTTTATCCATTCTTCCCTCCTCAGAAAGCCATCCATGAGAATAAAATGAGTAGCAGGTAAAGTAGCTGGCATAGTTACTGGTAAAATGTGTTCAGTAAAAGCCAATCTACTCTTTTCTACCTTCTCATCAAGAGGTTTAGAACAAGAGTAATTAGGCTGCTGTGTTGAGAAAATACTTTATGCCAGTTACCATTATCCCAAAATAGAATGAGTTTTTAGATCAAGCAGGGCTAGGATTAAGATTTGGATGTGCAGAGCTGACCTGCCAGTGCTCTCTGATGGCCTCTCCTTGCCCCAACACAGCTTCATATAATAATTGTTTTAATTTTACACAATGGATTTCCATATGAGATTTCATTTGAACAAATAATTCAGCAAAATTTTAAAAAGACAAAAGCTGGTAGACAAGTTGACCCCTAAGTTTCCTGTCTTCTTTCTGGTCTGTGTATTACACTATTTTCAGATTGATAGCCACTGATATACAAATTGATGCTGGAGATTGGGTTATGAAAAGATACAATGTCTTCCTCTACTACACTGAGTCAGGGAATTGTTTTATAAGTAAGCAAAAGGAGTTTCTGGCAACCTCTTGATGCCAGAGTTTCAGGTTCTTGGTCTTGGCAATTTGAAGAATAAATCTATGGACCACAAGAGTAGTGGTAAGTCAGGATTTATTTATAGGAAACAAGAATTACAACTACCAGAAAACCCAACCTCCAGGCAGAGAGGACCCAGGAGGGTAACAAGCTCTCCTGCTCCCTCTCGGAGGTCCAGCCGAGGTCGCTGCTCTGGGGGTTTATATAGTCCCAGGGGGTTGTTTTGCCGGAAGTTCTTAGGGGCTGGGTCTTCTCAGTTACAGCCAGCTGTCCAATCAAGACCCAGACCCTGGAAACTGACATGACATTGACCAGTCAGAAGTGCACAAGGAGGAGCCAGCAAGGTGCCATCATGAAATGGACTAGCCAGAAGAGCACGGAGGAGGAGACAGCAAGGGTCCAGTGTCTCCCCGGAGGTGTCAGCCCTTCCAGCAAGCTGGTTCCTCCATTCGCCACAGCATCAGCACCGCCAGGACCAAGGCGGCAGGTCATAAGGCCGCCTTATCCTGCATCACCCTTAGTAGTTCCCTATGTGATTGCAGTAGCATTTCTTCTTCCTTACCCCCACTCATGGATAGTTTTCTCAAAGGCAAAAGATGGAATAAACTTACTAATGTTTTGACTCTTGGGTTTCTTTTAGACAACTGATCTTTCAATCCACCTAGTCCTCTGTAACTGAACTTGTACATTTTCTAACAGAACTCAGTGAATTCATTGTCCCTAAAATGTATGGCAGGGCCCATGTGTTAGCTACACTCAAGTGCCTTTTCTAAAGAAACAGGGTTGGCAACAAAACATTCATCTGGGGTCAGCAATTAGGAATCAAACTGGGAACTTGCTTTTTCCATGTTTTTTGGTTAGTTTGTATGTTTTTGAGGAAGATGACTCAATGCAAGAAGTAGTTTTATATAGTATACTAAGTAATTTCTTATAGGATACACTTAATCAGAAAAGTATTTTTGAACTCAGAGAACATATGTTATAGTAATTTCCACACTAGCAGGGCTAGATGAGGGTCTCTCATCCTTGGTACCTACTGACATTTTAGGCCAGATGACTATTCTGGGGGTGAAGGGGATCCTGTGCATTTGGCATGCTCAGCAGCATTTGTGAGCTGCAGGTACCTACCAGGCACCAGTAGCTCCCTCCCTAGTTGTAACATCCAAAATGACAACATTGTGTCCCTGGGTGTCAAAATGTTCTCCATTTGAGAATCACTGGTCACCATCTGGTGGTTTTCTGTTGAACTGAGAGTCCCCAGGATTATGTGGGTATCAAAATAGATAAAACATGTTTACGTGCCTTTAAAAAACAAATATTTATACATACAGTAAAAAACATAGCTCAGATCTTTTCACTGGTTTATTTTTTCATTCATTCATCTAACATGTTTTGCAGCAGATACTGGAAACCCATAAATAAATGAACTTTGAAGGGTGCAAAGGTTTCCCAAGTAAACGAAGAGGTTAGCACAAAAAATAAGAGACTATGTCAGGTGTGCCATAATAATTGTATGGTAGATAACCTGCATAAAATATTCTTTCCCAGGAAAAAAAAAACTGCCTCTGAACCAAATCGTAGAAACCAATTAGACCATACAGGTAATGCTCTATAATAAGAATTACCAACTGGCTAATTGTGACTAACGCTCTTTTATTCAATGCCATATTTTTATGCAGTTTTGCTGGTCTGTATTCAGCCCAGCCCAAAGTATTGTTTGTATTGTTTTACAAGACCACACTTCAAATGATATCATATTTAAAAGAGCTTCTTAAGAATTAAAGTTGTCATAGACTGCTGTTATTTTCCCGTCTTTTTTTTTTTCATACTTGCTCCAAGGATAGCAAACAAGCAAATAATAATAATAATAAAGCAAAAATCCAACCCAGATTTCCCCAGATATCAAAGTCAGTAGGTCAAAGCAGAAACTCAGTCCTGACTATATTCTTCAAGTGGAAGAATGAGGTCTGTTTCAATTCTGATGATTCAAAAAGAAACATTCAGAGCATCATTACTGACATTGTGTGTTTCAATAGAAACATTTCCACTTAAGTAATTTCCTCCTAGTGCCTAGGAGATTGGTTTGACCATCTCTAAAGTGCCAGAATTTTAAAACTTTGTTCTAAGATGTTCTACATTAAATATTCATTAACAAGGAAATTTCACATAAAAGCTGGTGTGCTTGATACAGCCACATTTAAATGAGAGGCTGCAGCATTTTCCCCTTTAAATTGCCTCTGCAGTTTGACCTGTTCCATGTTCCATGGGTCTCATAGGTTGAGCAGAACAAGAGTTGTTAGTTTTAGCATGTGCTGCACTAATGGCTATGAGTCGCATTTGTTTTGGAAGATCACCTTTAAAGCCTGTCACCCATGTTTGTTTATGAGGAATGCAACAACTTAAACATCAGTTAACAAATCCCCATGAATGCACAGTCACATCTGAATGCTTCCAACAAATGCTTCCTGTCATTTCTCCCTTGACAGCCTGAGAATTGCAGGCTGGTAAGGCAATGGGGAGAGATCCAGGAAGAAGTATTAAGGGGAGCAAAGGAGCATGGTAACTGCAGAGCCAGCTGTTGAAATTAATATAATTGGTGTGGGATTAAATTTCACCAGCCTTAAGACCTGCTTTTTACCACCAGAGAAATCAATCTGCCATGTTTAAAGTGACATTAATATGGAATTTTCCACATGCTGAACTGTCACATGCTTTTAAAGTAATCATGCTATGCTTTTTTTTAAAAGCATTTTAAGTGAAACAAATAGATAACAGAGGAACTATAGATATGTTTAGGCTGTTTGTGAAAATTTTCCCAACATTGTTTTGCAAACTCAATTATATTTATTATATGAAAAACTCTCAGAGCCTATATAAACACGTGTCTATCACTGGTAGCCTTCATTTGGCAGCTCACTGTGAAATCCGTGTTATGATTTTGTAAATTAGGACCTCATTGGACATATCATGTCTCATCTCTGGGTGAGCTGGTCCTCTTTAGCTTTCCTTGACTGCAAATACTATGCTTTTTATGAAGTTGCCAGGAATTAATTCATGCAACAAAGGAGTGCCTACTATGTGCCAGGTACTATTCTAGATGCTGGAAATACCTTGGCGACAGAGAGATAAAAGCCCCTGCTGCCACGGAGTGTTCATTAGCAGGATGTGTGTACTTGGGGGATGGGAGGGGGGCATGGGTGATGTGGGTGAGAGGTTATAAAAATAATAAATAATTAAATTAGCTAGTGTTTGAGAAGGTAGAAAGGGCTGGGGGAAATTGCCCTAATTGTTCCTTCAATGGGTGTACCCAAAAGTTGATCTTGAATATTTTATACAAATCCTCCTTTGTTTTAAAGGTTACAAACGAATTAAAAATAATGTAAAATTAAACTCAGTGTTTTTGTGGTCAGAGAGCACTAACCCTCTCTGTTGATTGATGAGGACACCCAGGCCCGGAGGGTTATATGACTTTCCCATGGTTTGAAGCACTCACTGGCAGGACCGGGAGCAAAGCCACTCCGGAGCGCTTTCCCCTGGAATTTAGCCCTTCACAGCAAGCAGCCTCGTTGGTGGGATCGCTTTATAAAATAGGAAATATCTTCCCCTCCCTACTGCAGAGTGGTTGTCAGCAGAAAGAAGATTTTGTGGTCTATGAATTAGGTTGAGATAAGACCCTTCTGAAATCCCTGAGCTCTCTCCTGTGGCAGAGTGTGGCCCCTGACTCAGGCATCCTTATTCTTCTTTCTCATTTGCAAAGTGCCTCTGAGTGTTTTCCTACTGCTTCCTGGAGCACCACAAGGCAAGATCAGCATAGCTTTCTCTTTCTTATTCCTGTCTCCATTCCTGTTCTTCACATAACTTGGACTTGTTCATCATTCTTAGAGCTACAGAATTATTTGAACAGAGGACAAAATACGAGGCCCTGCACATAGTGATACAGAGGAGCAGTCTGTAGTCAAAAGTCACGGCTCTGGACTCACCATGGTAAGGCGCCTTGCTGGATCTTGGTTTCCACAGCTGTTAATGGGGTTTTTAAATCTTCCTGATTACAAGCTTGCGAGGAATAAAGGTTAAAAGAGACTGTGTCTTTCATAGCATTCTGAAAACTGTAAATGCAGCCCAGGCTATAGCAATTTCAGTTATCGCTACCCCTTCTTTCTCTGTGGACATACTGCTAGAGGAATAGATGAGTTTACATTACTTTGAAGATCAAACATAAGCATATGTTACATTAGTGGAGTGAGTCTTCTGAGAGCTGGAAGGGACCTCATGGGGCCTGTATAGCAGCACCTACCTTACTGTTTTTAGAATAAGCTGCGAGTTATTTTGAAAGATAGAGATTCTCAAGCCCCATACTTAGAAATTCTTATACAGAAGCTATGGAGTGATGCCCTGGAGTTTGTGATTAGGTGAATCTGTCTGAGGAAAACTCTAAACATGAATCTGATGATTAGATGGTTTGGGAAACCTTGTTCCAGCTTCCTAGTGATGAACTCTTTCTCTTTTCCCATCCTTCACTTAGAAGTAGGACCCACTAATTATTCAAGCTCTTCACTTAGAAGTAGGAACCCTCTAAATTATTCAAGCTCTCACCTTTTCCACTCAGTTAGCTTGCTCCTGTACCCCCACATGTTGTACTCCACCTTGACAAAGGCTACTGGCGATTGCGGAGCATCAAAGTTAATCCATTTTGACATGCTCTCCTTTCCACCTGCTGCCCTCTAGTGGAGGTGCTGACAAGCAGCAAAATAATATTGAACCTGGAGCAACACGGAGATGTCTGGAGACCTCAACTATGCCAAGAATCATTAATAGCCTCGAAGTGTTTGCACACAAGTTACATTTAGAGCAGAGCTTTATAAAGACCCTGGAATCTATTCATGGGCCTCTTCCAAACTTTGGAAATTTACCTGGAAGAGATCACCTTGGGATATTTTTGCTTCTTTGTCCCTCATTTAGTTGTCCTGCCATTTACTCAAATTCTGCCTCTTGAAAAAAAGGTAGTTCTTCCTTACCACCAAGATTTTGGATTTTCCAAATCTTGCAAAAAATAAGAACATGTATGTTTTATATATATATATATACACACACACACACACACACTATACATATACAAACATAAATATGTATTATCCTTATAGTTTACAGTAAGGGTTTATAAAAACTTCCAGGCATTAGGTGACAGGGACTTACAGGAACGGAGTATGACAGTATAAAGTGCACTTACTTGGTATATTCTCCTACCATCTATCCAAATCTCTTTGAGGTCCTCAAGTAGTCCTGTTTTTCCCAGGAGGTATTGGAGTTTAAGAAAGGTTAAGAAGATTATGGTATGTCACACAACAAGCTGGCACCAGCATTCAGGTCTGGATGACAGAAAGCCCTATGTTTTCCTTCAATGCGCTCTACAATTTTAGTGATTGTTTGGTCTTCTTCTTGGTACTGAAGAAATAATATCTTCCCTGATAAATGATATTAAGTTTCATGGCACTATATTGGTGGTAAAATCCATCAGCTTTCTTTTAAAGAGTGTTCAATAATAAGTGTGTTTCTGCACACTCCCCAATTCCTGCTTTTAATACTCTTGCATGCAGAGTTGTTTAGCAGAGGAACTTGGTTGGGGGGTAAGTTTAGGTAGAGACAAAAAAATCCACACAACAGATGCAACATTGGACTGAATCTCACAGGGTAGATGACATATAATCCTGTAATCTTTGGAGAACCCGAATACTTATCTATGTTAACCAAGAGTGGAAATCACAGTCCAAGCGCTGCTATAAACGGTGTGTGTTCATCCCTCCAGAATCTCACATGATGACAGAGCAACTTGACTTTACCCTTTTTGTGTGCTGGTTTTTCATAGTCTTCTTTATCCTTGATTATTAATATCTTAGTAAGTGATTTTTATTATTTTATTATTTTTATTAATATATGTGTTAATATATTAATATATTAATTAATATATGTGTTACTTAAGAAGCATAAACTGTGATATATTTTACTCGGCTTATTCTTTTTTCTCACTGCATATCATTATTGTTATTGGAATATTCTTACACAACCAACTTAACTTTTTAACTAGAATGCATACATGCACGCCTTCTTTTTCTGGGAAGGTAGAAAATACAGCTTTATGTGGATAAGAGAATTTACTTTGATTCTCAAATTCACCCTTTACTGTCTGTATGACTAATAAAATGTGAAAAAGAATTAATACTTAGCATCTGGATTTCAGCTCCTTGTCTTCCTGTCATTTTTAAATTTTGTTACCTTGACCGAGTAAATAAACTCCTGTGCCTAAAACCAGGATGATATTATATAAGTGCATCAACCGAGCTGGCTGGTACAAAGGATTCCTCAAGGACCTCCAGCTCTGAGAGCTCTACCTTGATTGACACGACATCCAAAGTCCCAGAGTAGTTAGATGAAAGTCATGCTAATTCAAATGAAGTAACTATTGATTGAATCTTGTTTTTCACTGGTTGCATGAATGATGCTTTCCCTTCCTTTCCCTGGTGGCTCAGCTCAGAGTATTCCTTTGATCTGGTTTTCTCTTCCTGGTTCATGAATTTGCCTATAAGCAAATACTAAAAAGTGCCAGAGTTAAAGGGATCCTAGGATCAGCCTTTTATAAAACAAACAGGCCTATCTAAATAATGGCTTCTTATTTTACTTTGTTTAGTGTGTGTGTTCAAGTTCTACGGTACAGGGCACATCTGACTAGATAGCGGAAGGCTGAGCTCCCAGTCGTCTATGATGATCCGCTCCTCCTGCCTGGAGTATTCCATTAACTTCCTGTGTTTCCTCCCTTAACTTCCTGTGTTTCCTCCCTATGTCTAAGTGCTGATGAGCTTGCAGGATGTAAGAAAGATAGCCACACACCTTTTGCTGCACACTCTTTAGGTTTGCTATGGTTATCCTAGCTTCCTCGTTTTAAATCAAAAATTTTTAAACAAACTTTATCTCCCTAATTTTAAGCCCCTGAAGTTTCAGGATGCCAACAAACAGCTTAGATTTTGGGTGAAAGAAATAATAAATGCACAATGGTGATGTGTATAATAAACTTGGGGGAAAAGGAAGCTAGTAAGGTTGAGAGAGAGAAGGATCTCTAAGTGAGCATCACTAACCTGGCAAGTAGCACAGGTCTCTGGCTAGCATGAGGACAAGATAGCAGAATACAGTAAAGAGGATGACCGGATTTGGAGCCTTGCTCTACTAGGATTATTTATGTTACCTCAGAGTGCCTCAGTTTCTCATCTATAAAAGGAAATAATTATAATGCCTAACGCAAGATTGCTGTAAGGATTCGATAAATTAATAAAGAACTTTCGAAAGTATCAGGCATATAAATGTTCAATAAATGTAAGCTATTATTATAATAAAACTAAAGAAAAAGAACCCAGAAGATGCAGTTTGCTGGGATTCAGATATGTTTTCCTTTCCTCTTCCTCCTCTGCCTTCTCTGATCCACCGTGCTTTCCTCCCACTCCATCCCGCCTCTTATTTCTCTTCCTCCCAACTTAAGAATTATCAGGGAAAATGTGGTGCATACTTGCAAGGGGCCAAACTTTTTGATAGTCAAGTGCACTTTTTCACTGAAGAGACTGTATCCAACAAAAATGGGCCTAATGGCAAGAGAAAGCTTGTTTCTCAAGAAATATGTTTTGATATTTTAATAGGACAGTCTCTTTGCATGTGTAATTCTTTTGGAAGATGGAAAATGTCTCAATGATAAGATAGGACAGTGAGACTCAGGGGTCCATTCAGGTTAAAGCAGGTCATGTGTGTTTTTAGGAGAGAAGTCAACTCTGCAAAACCCACTGTCCTACTTCATCAGTCTTTGGTCTTAGTTGTTGCATTTTGTAGAGGTGACATGCATGGAAAAAAAAAAATGGAAGCCCAAATCCAAAAGTCCCTCAGGCCTTCAGTGCTTTGAGGTGCCATTCCAGACTCTCTCCTCTATCTTCCTCCCCACCAAGGCCTCACTAACCTCCAAGGGTTCTTCTTGCCAGGCCGTGCAGTACATCCGAGCCAGAGGGCTGGGCCTACAGCCAAAGCTGAATGAAGGTGCAGAATGTAGAACTAAAAAAAAACCTGAGCACGTGGCACTGGGCATAGCAGATTAAGTTTGTTGGAGAAATGATTTATAAATAACACAGAGAGGGGGTAAGAAGTAGAGCATCAAAATATTGAGTTGTTAGGAGTTATCTGATATTTAAAGTCAATCACACCATTTCTAATACTGAACCCCAAAGTAAAGCACACTAAAAAAAAATGGACTCCCTGAATAAAATTAACTCCAGCTGGGCTTATTTTTCTTATCAAGATTATTTGTAAGCTTGGCAGTGAACATTTTTAAACAAGATCTCTTTTATATGGAATCAACTGAAAAACATGTGTCTACATTTCAGGACAAATAAATGAACAAAAACAAAACAAAAGCAAGAAAGAAACCCCATTAAGGCATCTTGCTTTTCTGAGAATGGTCTAAGGATAGGGTACTGTAGAAACTGGAATATTTAGGAATCTTATTGAAGTGGTTTCTGCTCCTTCAAACAAAGCACCCATTGCAGAGAGATGATCAACTAAAGACAGAAGGAATAAAGAAAACAGGAGATTGGTAACTTGGGAAGTTTTTTTTTTTTTTCTTTGCCCTTTCTGTTGTTGCTTTAGTCTTATTTTTCCCCTGCCAAAGCCAGAGGGATGGATTTTGGACCAGAACTCCCAAGACCAGAGGGTCAAGGAGAGCCAGAGTTTTGATCTTATTGCTGGTCTAAACTCCTCCTCCTTCCTTCCTGGGAGCCCTGTACAAACACAGCCCCATGATCTTCCTACTCAAGTGGCAAAGATTTTGCTTCCTTCTCTTTCATATGGGAATAACTTTGGGGGATTTTTGATGCTTTTTTTTTAAGAAACAGAAACTTGACTTCTTCCTCTCACAAACCCTTTTCTTGGCACAGGGAGATGACCGATTAGCTAAAGGAGATGAGAGGCTTAGACAAATAGGACCACTTTCTTCCCTGGAACTGAACCATGTCCCCTGCCCACTATTGCCAATTCTTCCTGCTCTACCTGACCTTGGCCTCCACTTTTTCACCATGCTTTGTGGTCACATGCATGCCCTTAATTTGAGCTACCGTCCTACCACAAAGGGTGACCCATCCATTAAGGGCCAGGCTGTCTGATAAGTGAACAAACTTGCCTTTTCTCCTTGTCAGACATCTTTGTCAGAGACTCAAGAAGATAATCAGGGAAAGTTAGATTTTCAAAGTTAATGTGTGTATTGTTTGTGATAGTTTGCTTTCTGCTTTGACTTTACTTTTCAAATTAAATTGTCCTTAACTCAGATCATAGTGAGGCAGCTTGTACAGATGTCAGGAAGGCTTCTGTGATAGCATTTGGTAAGACAGTTGTAGATGGTGATAAGAAGTACCCTGTACTTTTTCAATAGAATTTTGAATTAAACTTGAGATTATTTTATTTTCTCCAAATTAAATTGTCCTGTGTTCATTTCTGCTCTTGTTTGAATCTAATGAAATCTTTTAGACTGGAAATTCTACTTTCTCCTACCATAACAGAATTACCAGTTGTCTTTCATCTGTTCATTTGTTAAGCCGATAAACATGCCTCTTTTTTTTTTTTTGTCTTCTACCAAAGCCTTAAAAATGAATTCAAAATTTTATAATCTACAATTGAAGATGATGTGCCATTGTGTTCTTACTGGCTCATTTGCTTAACCATTCATGAATTCAAGTATCTTAATGATTATTCAGCCCACAATAATAAATTTTACTCACAATATATCATGAGAAACTATATCACCTGCTTCATTGAAAAAGTGAAACAGTAGATGAACTACAGTGCTCTAAACCATCCCCTCCACAGTCTCTTAGTGAAAGAAAAGGAAGTATTGATACATTTCCTATAATGATTTGTTCACAGTGAGGCCATGTTGGCCCCAAATGGCCTGTTGTTTCCTTTCTAGGTACATAGAAACAATCTAACAATTCATTCTAAAGTATTTCTGGGGATTCGGGTCAAGGGTATAGTTTTTTGGGGGTTTTTTTGGTGTTTTTTTTTTTTTTTTTGGTTTGTGTTTTTCTCTGAATTAGTAGAAAGGAACATATGATTAGCTTATATTGTTTGCATTTGTTAGGTAGCACCTGCGTTGTAGTTGAGTCCTTCACCTAGGAGATGTGCCATAAATAGGTCCTACATTGTACCTATTAGGTGGGGGTTTACTGGGCCCACTCCCCCTTCTCCCCACTTCAATTTGTGTTTTTCTCTCTTGTGGGCCTATAGTTGTTCATTTACTAGTTTCAAACATTATTGAGTATATGGGTGCTTGCCTTTCCATTCTTGAGATGTTTTACTAAGGAGAATGTTCTTTAACTCCATCCAGTAAATACAAAAGATGTAAAGTCTCCATCTTTTTATGGCTGAATAGTATTCCATGCTATATATTTGTGTATATATATGTATACATGGTCCAAACATGTATTTATATACACATGTATATGTGCGTGTATATATATGTTTATATATACATATGAGTATACATATGTCTTTATATATACAGATAGATATATAAAACACGGTTTATTAATCTATCCATGGGTTGATGGGCACTTGGGTTGTTTCCACATTTTTGTGATTGTGAATTGAGCTGCTATAAACATTTAAGTATAAATGTTCTTAGGATAAAATGATTTTTTTTCTGGTTAGATACCTAGTAATAGGATTGAAGGATTAAATGGAAAGTCTACTCTTAGCTCTTTTTAACTTTTTCAAACATTGGAATGTCTCCTGTCTCTTATCCTCCAAAAATCTTCAGAAATAGCCAGTAGATTATTAGTCCATTTATGCTTTCAGTATCTGAGACAAAACCCATCTGATCTTGAATATTTGAAATTAACATTAGCTCTGAAAATGTGATCTTTTCTCGATTGGCTTTATATTTCAGTTTTCTTAACTATATTCATTTTACACTCCAGTATTCTTATTGCCTTTGACTAAGAAGAAAATTACATAAGTGTTTCCTTTTGCTTTCCCTTCTTCTCTGACTTAAATCTTTTTTATTTTTTTCATAGTTTTTTACAGTTTTGTGAGATGAGACAAAATTTATCTCAGCATATAACTTTACCTTTTAAATGCAAAAGCTAAGAACTATTGATTATTTTGTCATCTTTTAAAAAATAGTCTATAGAGTACAGACACACACATAGGTATGTATGGATGGATGGATGTAGTCATGTCTCTTTTTATTTATTTATTTATTTTTTGCAGTTTTTGGCTGAGGCCAAGTTTGAATCATCTACCACCTCCTGTATATGGGGCCAGTGCCCTACTCCTTTGAGCCCCAGGCGCCGCCCATGTCTCTTTATTTTTTTCAGTATTAACTTGGCCTCTGTCTTGGCCTCTGGGTATTTACCAGGTCATGTGCAACATGTTGGAAGACTGAGAGGCTACTCATACATGAGAATTAATTTAAGGTAGAGGTGGTTTCTCTGAGTCAAGTTATACTTGGAATCAGTACCACATCTTAGCATTACAATCTAGTAATAGCAAATCATTAGATGTGTTACTATTACATGGGAAGACCCAATGAAACCATGACCATTAAGGTGGTAAGGGATAATGGTGAGAAATTCACAGAGAGGGCCAGATGGAGGTGAAAACACTTGTGAATGGCTTTGAGACCTGAGGAGTCAGCCAGAGGTCATGGGGAAGCTGGAGAGGAGAAAAGTGACATTAACTCATTCATTCATTCACAAATGTTTATTGGAAGCATGCTGCATGCCTGGCATCATCCAGCTTCACTGAAAAGGATGAGGGAGATACAAATGCAAAGGTGAGAATTAATCATTCCCCACCTTCAATTACAGCCAGTCCCATCCATAGACAGGGGCATACTTTTCTGTTCTGAACACACACCTAGCACTGGTCAAAGCCATGAGCTATAGATGATGTCTACTTTCAAATAGATTTCAAAACAATAAAAGGAAAGATTCCAGGGCAGTCTGTCTGTAACCATTTAGAGACCTAAGATTAAAATCAGAAAGGAAGGAAAAATGTTTCTGAGGGGGAAAGTTTTTAAAGCTAGAGTTTTCTCCTTGGCTTCTGGACGTGATGTTTTTAGTTTTCTTCTTTCCATTCCTCATTGGCTGTTAGTGTGGGGAGCCCTACTATGTTGACAGCATGATAGAGATGCGGACCAAGAAAATGGAAACACCATTCAACAGTCAAGAGCTACTGTTCCCCTGAAAACAACCACAGATCATCTGGTTTTGCCACATACTCAGATTGCACACCAATCAAAAGGGGATGTTCAAAAGCGTTGTGTTACAACCAATTATCCCTGAGTTTTTGCTACTTAAACTATGTGGGAAAAGTGACTGTAGACCAGCTTTAAAAGAGATAGTTTGGTTTTAAAAAGCAGTGTTACTCATAACAAATATGTGTTTTCTGACATTCTGTCTGGTGACTTTCAGTGGATCTGCAGGCTCAGAAACATGGTCATGAGCCCTAGCACTAGCGAGGCTATTTGCAAGGCACACAGGGGTGAAATGACCCCTCGCCTTCCCTAATGGACTTCTTTATACAGCTTGTGTGTGTGTGTTGCAGGGACTACAGTGGATCTCCCTGGCGTAAGCCTAGGAACTTGTTTTTTAGTTCAGCACAGCAAAATCTCAGCAGAAGAGAACTCCCTGTTGGCCACCCACCTCACAGTCTTTAAAAGGGAACTCTGTGTAGAAGCATTCCACATTAGGCAAATGTACACTTCTGCAATCAAAATGAAAAACACTTGGGCTAAATCATTTACCGTTCTCTCCAGCTTCCAGCCGTGATTGAAAAGAATGCAGGGAGCCCTGCACGTTCAAGTGGTTTTGGCAGACCAGAAAACAGCTGTGACATTGTCAAGGGTTGTCGGCAGGAGCTATGCAGGCTGCTGACAGCACTGACAATGCCCAGAAACAGGGCAGACACTTTCCACATTTGGTCATCCAAGGGGTGGCAGCAGCAGCGAGGTTCGTGAAGTGAACTTTTGACCCCGTCTGAGGGAACTGGCTCTTAGGGACCTTGTTCTGTCATTCCCCAGACTGGTTTACTCTTTCAGAACCAGTGGGAAAAATCTTTGGTTTTTAAACTGTTTCACTTCTATTAAGAGATAGATGTTCTTACAGCTACAAGTAGATGGGGGGGTGGAGGGTAAGGAATGAGGGCTAGCATTTCCCACTACCTCTCTGGGGTGGGGAAATTCTATCAAGAACTGTTCCGTTAAAGCTTAGATGTACTCTCTAAGGAGAATCATGCAGCTGGCCAGGTGGTTCTCAGCATCTTAAGGCCTCCATAGGCCTCTAAGCTTTCTCCTCTATCCTCAGGCCCTCCCCACACCTGCCCAGCTCACTCTCCCACTGTCCTCACAACCAGGGAATCCCTCTGCAGCTCACTCACCAGGCCTGACCCTCACCAAAAGAGCTCCAGACACTGGTCTTCCCTTCTACCTCAAAACCTATTTCTGTCTTAAATGGACGGCCCACAGAAAAAATCGGATAAACTAATTTACCTTGAGGTTTGATTAACTGAGTATTTTGAATGTGATAACTCTCCAGGGGGCATGCGCATCTGAATAAGAGGACCCTGATTCAGCAAATGAATAAAACTCTGATGGTGAAATGTTCTCCTGCACCATCTGGTGTGGACATTTTAGGGAACAAAAGGAATCTTTCCTGAGCCTCTGAGGTGATTCCTGTGGATGAGCTTTTAATCTAGCTCCCTATATTTTCTTTCTAAAGGTGTAGAAGTCAGTTCTTATGTCTTTAAAAATATAAGTCTTCCCACTTTTGCCTAAATGCATTAAAATCAGCGAAAATTTGAGCATTTTATCTCAAATTGTTAAACTGAGTCACAAGCTGAACTGAAGATACCCCTTGATATCCTTACCTATAGACTTGTAAAGCTTCAGAAAACTTCTGCTCACCAAATAATAGGAAATAATGCCAAGTAAATGAATTGAGAAAGAGAGATTGCTAGGACTCGTTAATTAGAAAGGAGAGGAGGTTAGTAGTTTTCCTTCAGATGTTAATAATCAAAGGAAAATGATTTCTGGGATTCATCATAAAGACCAAGCTGTTTCCAGTGGAAAACCTGACCTCTACCCTCAAAGTTCTATTATAAGTTGGTACCTTAAAAGCAACAAACGATGAGGATATCATTCTGATGAAAATTCTACTTCATTATTCAAGTATTATTATTGTTACCAAATAATACTGTTAAAAGTATTTATAATAATCAACTTAAATTTTCAGCTGTGCCAACTGTGTGATTTTTTTTTTTGTTACCACTTTGTTGGTTCCAAATGCCTTGTACCGTTATCTCATAAATTTGTATATCATCTAATAAAGTGTAGAGTAAGCAATTAGGAAATACTTGTTTAATGAGTAGATAGTTTTGTTTTGGTTTTATATTGCTTTCTATGTTTTCCTTAGGATGCGGGGTATTAAGTGAAAGGAAGCTGGTAGAACTTCTCATATATAAATATTGATGTCGAAGTCTCTATTTTTACATAAAGAAACACATTTTCTGGTTGGATGCGCATTTATAAAACCCAGCCCATATTCAGGGCCCTGTGCTGAGCACTGGGCCGCAGAAGCATGAGTCACTGTTGCTGCTGTCTCCTTCCCTAATGGGATTCCAGACCTTACGGGTAGACCTTCCTTCTCAAGAGGCCCACCTGTGCTGCCAAGGGTGCCTCTGAAGGCAGTGCCCTGGAATGTGAAGCCTGGGACTAGAATGTAGAGTCAAGTCTGGGAAGATCATACACATTATCCACCTGTGGGGGAATTCCCTTGGCTGGAAATAGGTGGTGATTTCCAAACGCAATTTTCTTTTTAGAATTGAGTAAGCTGATAAGTATTCTTAAAGCTCTGAAATAGTGATGGGTTTTCCTAATTGGGAATCCAGCTGCTGGTTTCTGAAGCAGAGGCTTAAAGTTGAAAGATGAAAAGGAAACAGGACAATAAACAGAAGGTGAGAACCAGTTACCTACTCCAGTTTCCCTTCTACCCAGCCGCCACCCATTCTTAGAAGATTAAAAGAAATTCATTGCAGTCCCCAGACTATTCATTTCTATTCGGAAAACTTGCTGTAGAAGTTTTCTACACTGTATAGCTTACCTAAATAACTCTTTGTCAATTTTGTCATTAGTCAGCATCATGTTCATGAAAATATCTCATGTCTATGTGTATTTTATCTCTTTAGCCTCCTTAACTTCTAGACCAGAAGTTCCCAAACTTTTCAAATGTGATCCCTTTAACATCAACTTCTGTAGCTGTCACATCTCCTTCTACTTTTATTTACTGTGCCTTCACTTGTGGAGGAATTGGACAATGTGTACTAAAGGCAATATGGCTTCCTGGATCCAAATAACTCTACTTTCCTTGGTCACTCTTATTCCTATGTAGGTTGATACAATCCTCAGTTTGGGAAACAGTTTTGGCTTAAATAATCCCAAACATTTCCATCACTTTTGAAACTTTTGTCTTCATGCTTTTCTTTCATCTTCCTTAAAATGTGAAGATTATGTTGGATATGTTATTGAAACAATGTCATGGCCAGTGCTAAGTTTAAAGCTGATTTAATTGTGGACTCTCTTTGGAATGATCACCTTAGTAATAATAAATCCTTAGAATACAAGTACTGTAACTTCCAGGGTACTTTTCTATATTTACTTGGTCACCTACATGGAACAGCGGTTCTCGGACGTTTTTGGGTCTCAGGGCCCTTTTATATATTCTTACAAATTATTGAAGAGACAAAAGAGATGTTGTTGATGTGGGTTTTAGTTATTGGTATTTATTGTCTCAGAAATTAAAACAAATTTTTAAGACAACACATCCCATTAGCTGTCATGTAATATCATTACATGTCATGTAGCCTGTGCAAAACGCCATGATATACTCATGAAAGAACAAGACTGAAAGAGACAAGAAATTGTTTGATATTATAAAAACAATTTGACTGTGTGAACCCACCACTATAAAACATATTCATGACACACTCTCTAAACTTACACTCTGAGATCCACAGTAAATACTAACGCTATATTCTTGCTCAACAATGCTTCCTGCAATCATACTTAAAATAGGTTATTTAGATAGAGGCTGGAATATATTTATTAGCCACTTCATTTTCCCTACTGTCTTACTACCTAGCCTAGAGAATGCCTCTGATGATTTGAATTTTATAAGAAACAACCCTAAGAAATGTTTTAGCATAATCTTAGCAATGGCATAGAGCACACTGCTTCCTTTTATAATGATCCGTGGGGGAAATGCCTAAAGCTATAGGAATAACTCTGCTTCTCCTTAGAATCTGCTATGTTTTTATCTCTGGCCATTATAAATCGTATAGCTGTGCTTTCTGCTATGCTTTGGCCACGCAAGACACAAGCTAGAAGTTCAACTTATTTTTTTTTTAATTCTTCGGGGCCCAATGTCTTTATTTCTATGTGTAATTTTTTCTGGCATTATCTAATTTCTCTGATCTTATTTTTCCTTTGCTTGGGTTTATTTTTCTTAACATGGTCTATGGTGTATTTAATTTCCAATGAGAGGGGGTGACTAAGTGAAGAAGACAAACACAGGATCCAGTGAGAGGGATTGCTGCCCCGCCCAGAGCTCTGTAGACCAGGCAGGGGAACCGTGTAGGGTTTCATTAATGAAATGAGTCTTAAGTGGAGATTAGGAGGGAAAGGAAATAAGTCTCTGGAGATGTGCGGTGTTGTGTGTGAGAGAGTGGCTGTGACAGAGTTGCAGCTGTGCAGTGAGCGAGTGATGTTCTAAGCACGGTAAGGAGATCTGTCTAGCTGTGGGCCTGGAGCTGATTGCCTCATTGTGGTTTTACTTGATTGGAGAGGCAGCTAAGGATAGGAGCTCTAGAAAAGTGGAGTAACAGTTTCCTATGAGGAAAAGGTTCTCATTTCAATTTCTAAAGTAAATGAGAAGGGAGAAAATGTAAAGTCTGAGAGGCCAGTTTGGAGAAAGACCTGGTGGTATATATAAAATTAGGCCTATCAACATAAGCAGTTGAGAGTATAAAAGGAATCAGTGAACTGTGGTCATTTATTTGGTAGCTAGTTTAGATTAAAAGTGATTCTCTAGCACGACTGTTTATTGGCTGCTCACCAGATCTGCCTTATTTCTCATTGTGTGCAGAGCCTCGTGCAGTATATAGCACAGAGCAGGTGCTTCATCATGTGTTGAATGAATGAAATAGGTCCCTGCTTTCAAAGGAAATGAAGAGAAGCAGGCAAATAAAGAAAATGAAATGGGTATGTGTATAAATTACTTTGAGAATGTTTTCTGCACAAGGAAACACAGTTCACAGTAGGCTGGCTGGAGCAGTTTTTGGAGAGACCCATGAAAACAGGGTTGGAAGCAATGTGCATGGCTCAGCCTTTCGCACTCTGGGGCAGTGCGTAAACAGTCTTGCAGTACCAAGGCCCTGGGACTGTGGGGTTTTAAGTTACCTGATAAGGGAAGTATTAACTTTTCCCCTGGTATAATTGTGGGCCAGGTTACAATAAAAATATGGTGTATTGGAATTTGATACCAAACTAATCCTGACAGGTTAGTGTTTGTGGTTGCAGGGGGCACCAGCTGCTCCCCTATCGTGATCAGAAGACTGGGATTCAAGCCTTCAGCTCAAACAGAATTGCTTGCCTTAAGGGCTGGGTTAGAATTCTTAAATGTAGTATGGTGCTTGGGAGGAAGCCAGTTTCTTTCTTAGACTCCAACTTGTAGGGAGATGAGTTTTGCACAAATTACTACTTTACTCTCAACTCAAGCCTAATTTAGATGGTATTCTCTTAAACATCACATCTGACTTTGCTAGAAACCTGTTTCATTTCGACCTGTGAGCCCTGTGAGGCTGGCCAGTGACATCACTATAGGACACAGTGGAGGACCAGTCGGAATGGCTGGGTGACCACCGGGGTGCAGACTATGTTCACTCAAGGCTGATGGGCGAGGACTATCGGCAGTGGTGTGCTTACAAAGATTTACAAGTGCTGGGAAAGGGGGGAGGCACTGATTTGTAGCATTTTGCTTTTTTTTATGGTATAAATACTCCCACCATGACCAATGTCAGGTTACCAATATGACTGTATGCAGAGTTTGGAAAAGAGGCACAATAGCCCACCAGTATGTAGTATTTTCACCATACAGACACAACTGACATGACTTCAAGAACATAGAAAACAATTAAATGTAGCCAAATGATTATGAAGTGATGAATTTTGAGTATTTTATCACTTTTAAATATAATTTTTAAATTGATAAAATTTAACTTTTAATAAAGGCTATGTTTCATAACAGGCTCACAAAGTTCTTTAGAATTTAACAACTGGTATCCATAAACTGGTCAGACTTGGCTCCCGCACACCCCTAAGTAAAAACAGCTGAGATGTAGTACTTTGTTCTTCCAAGAAAGGTACCAAGATAGGCATCCGTGGTTCCAGTGCGAGGTTTGAAGAAAGACTAACTAGGTCCCACAGCATGGCTTCTAAGTCTCTTCTAATGGCCAGGAGAATTGTCACCCTGAAGGCAGAATGAGGTTTCTTATATGGCCTGCTTAGCCTTAGGTCCTAGTCTCCATGGTTATGACCAGCGCATTGCAGGTGCTGGATGGTGCTGGTCCATGTGGCCAGAGGCTGGGAGGCACTGAGAGCAGAGTTTTAGTATCAAAAGACTCTACAATGATTACCAGCTCTGTTTCTGCCATATCCACTACTAGGTGGGAAATCCAGGGATATATTCACCATGGACAGGGCCAGGGAGGAGGGTACACCAAGGGATTTGAGACAACCCGGATAATATATTTCTTGGAGGGACTCAAGTGTAAAATAGTCAATCTGCAGAAGAAATGTATTATAGCTCAGAAATGGGTCAGAGAAAAACACAGAAAGAAAGATACACTTGAATTGAGTCCTTAATCATGACCAGAGAAGAAGTTGGATCTTTAATGATGACTAAAGAAGATTGATCAGGTAGCAGTGAGGTAGGGAGGGACAGATGCGAGAGGGGATTCCTGGCAGAGGAAGCAAGGTAGACAACGCATAGAAATGTAAAAGAATAAAATGTCAAGTATTGCCTAGGTGATTTTTGGGTGCTGGGCAACTGAGGCAGTAGGCAGAAAGGAATTAGAGATACAAATGGAAGAGGAGTTTCAGGACCAGGATTTTAGGGCATTTTATGTAGTACTAAAGGGTTTCCAATTTTTCTTTTCAGTGAAAAAAAGATGCTGAAATGAGCAGAGGTTTGTGTTTTTGAAGGAAATAGGAAAACACCTCTTGGTACTCCTTCATTACCTGGGGATGAAATTTCCTGAGTTAGTGCACAGGCTGCTGGATACCCCTTGAAGCTTTCCCCGAGCCTCCTGTTTCAACACTGTAGCCTTTCAGGCTTGACCCTAATCTGTTCTCTCAGGGAATGTTTGTAGTCTTTGTATTTACTCTACTCCTTTCCAAAAGGTAGATTAAAAAAATCAAGTTTCCTTTGGTCAAGAGAATTAATCCTTCATCATTTAAGTCACTCTCTACTGGCCTTCAGTTGATAGGTAAGTTAGTGCGTATGAGCACCCAGGAGTCTCTTTTTGTTTGCATCTTGAATTTACCAGACCCTTCTTCTGTCTGTACTTCTAGAATTTTCTTTGTTTTGTTGTCTTCAAGAACTATTCTAAAATTTGGATTGGAAATTTGAAATATACCTGGCTAAAGCCTGTGAAATATTTTAAGTGCCAGATAGTACAATCTCTGTGGAAAGTTGCACAGAAATACCGCAAAGAACTGAAAGTAGACCTACTGTTTGATCCAGCAATCCCACTGCTGGGTATATACTCAACAGAAAAAAAGATCATTTTATAAAAAGTACACTTGCATTCAAATGTCCAGCAGCATTATTCATAATCGCAAAGACATGGAAACAACCCAAGTGCCCACCAATGCCAGATTGGATTAATAAAATGTGGTATGTGCTTACCATGGTGTAAAAAAAAGGCAATTTAGTATCTTTTTTTTTTTTTTGAGACAGAGTCTCACTTGTTGCACCTTTGTAGAGTGCTGTAACATCATAGCTCACAGCAACCTCAAACACTTAAGTTCAAGAGATCCTCTTGCTTCAGCCTCCCAAGTAGCTGTGACTATGGGCACCTGCCACAGCACCCAGCTGTTTTTAGAGATAGGGTCTCACTCTTGCCCAGGCTGGTCTGGAACTGCTCAACTCAGGCAATCCACCGGGCTTGGCCTCCCAGAGTGAGAGGATTATAGGTGTGAGTCACTGAGCCTGGCCTGCAATTTAGTATATTTTGTGACAACCTGGATAGAAGAGGATGGAAGCCATTTTTCTAAGTGAAACATCACAAGAAAGGAGAAACAAACATAAATATGTCAATACCAAATGGAAACTACTCAATCAACTCTAATGCACATGTGAAATCAATGAAAATCAGGCTGGGGGAGGGAGGAGGAGAGGAAAGGTAAATTCACACCTGTTGGGTACAGTGCACACCGTGTGAAGGGCACATACGTAATTTTGTTTCAATCTGTACAAAACAAAAGTATGTAAACAAAACGTGTACTGCTTTAAATTCTGAAATTTAAAAAAAATTTAAAAGGACCATTACTGGAGATCATCTTAAATGGAGAACATTAAAATAGACATGTAAGTGCCCAGTGCAAATTTGAATGTAAGATATGAAAAGCATTTATTTATAGGCAAAAGCTTTTCAGGAAACCTCATACTTCCTTAAAATCATTTCAAAGCTTAGGGTTATTAAGTTTTATTGTTAGAAAAAAAAGTATAAAGTTGAGCTATTGAGCTCTTTACGTGACCATTGCAAGGAGCAGTGGACAAAGCTATACTTTAAGAGAATGGTGCGTTAGTGCAAACTTGGTCAAAGTTATACATTTCATTCGAAGAAGTGACTATCTGAGATGGGTTTTAAGTTAAACTCCTTGACCCTATCTAGTCTTCTGACTTGGTACATAAATCTCTGTTGTTCCCACATTTCCATGATGTCAGATTGGCAGAAGCTTGAAAAAACAGCTAGCTTCCAAACATCCTACTGGGATTGGCTCCCTAGGGCCATGTAGACCAGAGAGATCTTATCAAAGGGGTCATAACCTGATGTCTTCAGCTCATGGGCATGCATTCTTTGGCCCACACAGCACTTTTATAAAGTTGAATTGGTCATTATCTAAATGAAGAATTTAACAATAACAACATATTCTTATTTTTGGCATTTCTTTGACTGGGCAAGCTTGGGGCTGCATTCTTTGGACAGTTGGCTAGAACTGAATACCCACTGCCTCCTTTTTAGATGGCCAAACATTCTCCACTTTTCCATAGTCCCCTTTAGGCATTTTTGCTATGCACATGGCTTCATTAGGCTAAGGTCATGTTTAAAAGGTTAAATAACAGGTATTACATAGGCACTGACCAATTAAAAAGCAACATATCTGAATACCAGAACAGAGTCCTTGAAGCATGACTCTGATAGGATGGATGCTATTCCTTTAGTTATGGGATCACAGACAGGTCCAGACAGTCCCAGGGAAGGAGCTAGTTGTAAGCTATTTGGAGACTGGGGAACTCAGGGATTTGGGTCAGTAGCATTTTACCAACTAGCGTGGAAGTGTTTTCAGTATGTTAAAAACCTATAGCGCAGATAGTTTTCTAGGAAAGCATACTCTGTGATGGAGATTAGTATGTAGGACATTTATTAAGGAGTGCCTTTGGCATCAACACCTGTAGAAAAGAGAGAAAAGAAGCAGGAGTGGGCAGAGGAAGTTCAACTGCAAAGCAGGCCCAGAACCAGCCTCATTTGACACCAGGAGGAGCTCTGGAGCTGGAATGACCCTTAATAATTGTTTCCCACGGGACCAAGATGGCCAGGCAGTTCTACTCGGACATGCACCACTCACTGTATGTGGAAAGAGTCTTACAGTCCCTTGCCCCTGAAGCAATCCCTCAAATGAGTAAAAAGTAAAGACTGTTGATCTGGAGCAGGTGCATGTGGAGAAAGAGGGTCTGGGCAGAACATCACAGGGATCACAGGCAGCTGTGCCCCTGACAACAGATGAATATCAATGCTACCTGGAGGCCTGAGGCGGGACCCCTGTACTACAGGTTACCCAAAGCTGTGCCTAAACTCTTGGACTGTTTCAGAATCAAGAAAGTTCTGGGCCTAAAGAGGGCAGTATGATGCCATGCTATACTCTCTACCCCAACATTTGCTGATTTAGTCACTATAGAAATTGTTTTCATCTTTACATAGTTTTAGGTTGTCAAACTTTTACCATTCTGAGTTTAGAAATTGGGATCTATTCTTATTGTAACTTTAGAAAAGAACGTCTGTTGTAAAAAGACCCGAATCTGCTTCCATTTCCTGTCTTCTCCTTTCTTTCTCCCAAAACAACCCCCTCTATACAAGCACTAAAGAAAGCTGATGGGCAAATAAAAGGTCTGTTGCATAATTTTCATGATATCTAACACCAGAGATAAGCAAAACAGGCCTCAAATCATCTCGTGTGACCCACGGGCCACATGTTAAACACCCCTGGAGGAGTTCAACGATTTCAGGCCTTAAGTGTTTAATCTGTTTTTGTGGATGGTATATGATAAGGATCTAATTTCATTGTTTTGCATGTGAATATACAATTTTCCCAGCACCCGTTGTGGAATAGACTCTCCTTTCCTCTTTGTACAGTCTTGTCAAAAACATGCCCTGTGGCCAGGCCTACTGGCCCACATCTGTAATCCTAGTGCTCTAGCACTCTGGGAGGCTGAGGTGGGTAGATTGCTTGAGCTCAGGAGTTCAAGGCCAGCCTGAGCAAGAATGAAACCCTGTATCTACTAAAAATATAAAATTAACTGGGCCTCGCGAGCACATAGTCCCAGCTACTTGAGAGACTGAGGCAAGAGATCCTTGAGAAGGAGGTTGCTGTGAGTGATGATACCATAGCACTCTATCCCAGGGCAACAGAGTGAGATTTTGTCTCAAAAAAAAAAAAAAAAAAAAAAAAGACAGGGAGAAAGAAAAAAAAGTGGTTGTGTATATTTATAGGCTCTCTATTTTGTTACATTGGTCAGTGTGTCTGTTTTTATGCCAGTACTATGCCATTTTGATTATCACACTGTTTTGATGGCTTTGAAATATAACTTGAAATCAGAAGGTAAGATGCCTTCAGCTTTGTTCTTTCCAAAGATTGCGTTGGCTGTTCAGATTCTTTTGTGATCCCATAAGGATTTTAGAATTGATTGTTTTTTCTATTTCTGTGAAAAAATTCCATTGGAATTTTGATAGGGGTTGCACTGAATCTGTGTATAGACTTAGAGAGTGTGGACATGCTAATAATTGTAATTATTCCAGCCCATAAACATGGGATACCTTTTCATCTGTTTATATCTTCTTCAGTTTCTTCATCAATATTTTATAGTTTCCAGTGTGAGAGCCTTTCACCTCCTTAGTTAAATTTATTTCAGGAATAAATTTATTCCTAAATTTTGTTCTTTTTGTTGTTGTCAAAACTGGAACTGTATTCTTGATTTCTTTTTTGGACAGATCATGATTGATGTGAAGAAATGTAGCTGGGTTTTGTATGTTGATTTTATATCTTTCAACTTTACTAAATTCATTCATTATTTCTAGTAGGTTTTTTTGTGGAATCTTAAGTGCTTTCTACATATAAGATCTTGTCATCTCCTAACAGTGATAATTTTGTTTCTTCCTTTCTGATTGGGATGCTTTTTAATTCTTTTTCTTGGCCACTACATTGGACAGAGGTGGGTGAAATGCGTATATTTCTATGAGTCAGGAAAGCTGTAGTGTAACTCTCAGTCTAAAGTCAAAGCCTCAGGACCCAGAGGTCTACTGGTTTAAATTCTAGAGTTCAAAGGCTGGACTGGCAGGAAAAAATATTGATTGTTATCCACTGGTAGAGGAAAAAAAGGAAAGGAAAGGAGGAAAAAAACATTGATTATGATGTTATCCATTGGTATTTTATAAATGGCCTGTATTATCCTGAAGTTTACTTCTATACCTGTTTTCTAGGGTTTTTAGCATGAATGGGTGTTGAACTTTGTCAGATGCTTTTTCTGTTGTCTGTTGAGATGATCATCTTGTTTTTATCTTTCATCTTGTTAATATGGCATATTGCACTGCTTGATTTGCACATGTTAAACTAACCTGCATCCCGGAGATAAATCTCACTGAGTTATAGTATATAATCTTTTTAGTGTTGATGAATTTGGTTTGCTAGTATTTTATTGAGGATTTTTACATCTATATTTATCATAATTATAGGCTTTTACATCTGTATTTATCGTAAGTATTGGCCTTTAGTTTTCTTTGCATAGTGTATCTTTGTCTGACTTTGGTATTAGGAAGATATTGGTTTCTTATAACGAGCTTAGAAGTATTCCCTCTACTTCTGTTTGTTAAAATTTTAGAAGGATTGGTAAATTAATTCTTTTTTGACTATTTGTACAATTCAGCATGAAGATATCTGACATTGGTATTTTTTTATTGGGAAGTTTTTAATTGCTAACAGTTTGAGTATCCCTTATGTGAAATACCTGGGATCAGAACAGTTTCAAAATTTTTAATTTTGGGGGGGAGGATTTTTTTAATATTTGCATTATACCAGGTTGCCCAAATCCAAAATGTTTTAAAGAGCATTTTGGACTTAGAATTTTGTATTACAGGTACTTCAATCTTATGTATTATTGGTCTATTCAGGCTTTTTGTTTCTTCATGATTCAGTCTTAGTAGGTGGTATGTTTCTAGGAATTTAGCCACTTCTAGGTTATCCAATTTGTTGGCATATAGTAGTTGGTAAAGTCTTTTATGGTCCTTTTTATTTCTGAGATATATAGATATTTCAGATTAACATGACAGCTTACATTGATGATATGATGATTACATTGACAAATATGATGATTAGCTTACATTGTTTGCATTTGTTAGGCAAAGTCCAAGTTGTAGTTGTGCCCTGCCCCATGAAGTGTGTCTTATTCCCTTATATTGTGTAAGGTATGTGTTTTAATACCGCTTTCATTTTTGATTTTTATTCCTGTCTTCTATCTTTTTTTCTTAATTTATCTAAGGGTTTGTTGATTTTATATTTTCTAAAAACCTACTCTTAGTGTTTTTGATTTTTTTCTATAATTCTTTTATTCAATATTTGTTTTATTTCTGCTCTAATATTTTATTTCTTTCCTTCAACTAACTTTGGATTTAGTTTATTATTCTTTTTCTAGTTCCTTAAGATACAAAGTGAGGTTGCTTATTTGTATTCTTTTTTTCTTTTTGATGTGGATTTAAAGCTACAAATTTACCTCTTAGCATTGCTTTTGCTGCATTCCAAAGTTTTGGCAACTGTGTCTTCTTTTTTGTTTGCCTCAAGATATTTTGTAAATTACCCTTTGAGTTGCTCTTTGAACAAGTGGTTTTTGAAGGATGTATTGTTCAGTTTCCATATATTTGTGAATTTTCCCATTTGATTGGCATCATTGCTTTCTAGTTTTATTCCTTTGTGATCATAAAAGTTACTTGATATGTTTTTGATGTTCTTAAATTTATTAAGACTTATTTTATAACCTAACATAATCTATCCTGAAGAATGTCCCATGTGCACTTGAGAAGAATATGTATTCTTCTGCTATTGGGTGAAGAGTTCTGCGTATGTCTATTAGGTTCATATTTGGATCATAATCACAAATGACACTATCTTGAATGTCATAATCCCAAATGTTGAAAACTGAAAAAAAATCAAAATCCCTAACATTTAAAATTCTAAAAAATCACAATTACGGAATATTTGTATTATGTTAGGTGGAACTATTACCTTGTTATTGTCTTTATTTGGAAATTAAGTATGTTTTAAGGGAAGTGTATAGGTGGCAAGTTGACAGAAGGTGGACTTGTTAACTTAATTTTAGTTATTAATTTGACTGGATTAAGGAACACATAGAAATCTGGCAAAGCATTATTTTGCATGTTTCTGTGAGTGTGTTACTGGTGGAGATTGGTGTGTGAGTTTCAATGAATTAGATGTAAATCTGCCCTCAGTGGTGGCAGGCACCATCCAATAAGTCAGAGGCTCAGAGAGAACAAATAAAGAAGGCAAACTTGTCCCTCTCTGAGAAAAGGGGCAGACTTTTCCTCTGCTGCTTCAAACATCAGAATGCCAGTCCAGCCTTTGAACTCTAGAATTTATACCAGTAGAGGCTTTGACTTTAGACTGAGAGTTACACTACAGCTTTCCTGACTCAGAGGTTTCTAGACTTGGACTAAGGCATGCTGCTGGCATCCCAGGGTCTGCAGCTTGCAAATAGCCTTTTGTGGGACTTCTCAGCCACCATAATCACATGAGCCAATTCCACTTATAAATCCCTCTAAATATATCTATATTATATAGATTAGACAGATCCTATTGGTTCTGTCTCTCTGGAGAATCCTGACTAATACAAATTTCACATGGGAAGGTCAAATAGTATTCCTTTATACTGTATTCCTTACTACTAAAGGGAAGAGATGTGTGAAATTGTTCCTTCACAGAAAGGCAGTGATAAGTCGAGTGAACAAGGCTACATAGTGGCAAAAGATGAAGTTTAAAAGCTAATTATTATTAGTGTTATGAAAGCAGAATATTGCTTAATTGCAGCAGCTGAGCAATAACTAGACTTTCAAATGGACATCATATACAAAATTTGTATGCCACAATCACTCTCCTAAGACAACTTCAGCAAGTGTTTGGAAGAGCATAGAAGAAGACAAAATGCAAGTGAAAATTACAACAAATCTCCCATGCCAAATTATTCAATCATATATGACTTCTTAAAACAATTTTCAGACCAGAATTCTGTATCCTGCTAAACTAAGAGAAATCAAATCTTTTACTGATGTCCAAACATTGAGGAAATTTGCCAAAACAAGACCAGATCTGCCGGAAATTCTTAGACCTATTCTCCACACTGAACATCACAATGGATCGCCAGCAAAGTAAACACCCACAAACTAAAGGACAAAACCGAGCTAAGAATGGGCAACAGACGTTCACAAAATAAGATGAATAGAACTCCACACACTTATCAATTCTCTCATTAAATATTAATGCATTGAGTTCTCCACTGATGAGGCACAAGCTGGCTGATTAAATAAAAAAAGCACAAGCCATGAAAACGCTGTCTCCACGAAACACACCCACCTATGAAAGATAAAAGAAGACTAAGGGAAAAGGGTTGGAAAACAGTATTTTAGACAAATGGAAATCAGAAGAAAGGAGGGGCCACAATCTTATTTTAGATACATGTAGATTTACAATGACTAAAGTTAAGAAAGACAAAGATGATCATGTCATACTAGTCAAGGGAACAATACATCAAGAGAACATTTCAATTTTAATATTTATGCACCCAAGTTAAATGCTACCAGATTTTTATGAAACAGACCTTGATATCCCATAACACCACAATAGCAGAGGACTTTAACATCCCTTTGCTTGAAGTGGACAGATCATCTTAACAGAAGCTAAACAAAGATACAAGGGACTCAAATGCAGCCCTCAAACAATAGGCTTAATAGACATATACAGAACACACCATCCCAAAGCTAAGGAATGTATGTTCTTCTCATCAGCACATGGAACAGACTCCAAAATAGAGCATATCCTAGGTCACAAATCATACCTCAACAAAAAGCAAAAGAATTGGAATTATACCATTCATCTTCTCAGACCACAAGGCAATAAAGGTGGAAATCAACTCCAACAAAAATTTTCATCTCCACACAAAGGCTTGGAAATTAAAGAACCTTATGCTGAATGACAGCTGGGTTATGGAAAAGATGGAGGAAGAAATTATTAAATTACTCAACATAACAACAATGAAACTGCAAGTTACCAAAAGTTGTGGGATACTGCAAAAGCAGTCCTAAGAAGGAAATTTATTGCAACAGATGCCTACATCAGAAAAATAGAAACAGAGCATATCAACAAACTAATGGAGCATCTTACAGAAATGGAAAAGGAAGAGCAATCCAATCCCAAACCCAGCAGAAGGAAAGAAATAACCAAAATTAAACAAGAAATAAATGAAATTGAAAACAAAAGAATCATCCAGAAAATTCATCAAACAAGAAGTTAGTTCTTTGAAAATATAAATAAAATTGATAAGCCCTTGGTCAGATTAACTAGAAACAGAATAGTAAAATCTCTAATAATCTCAATTGGAAAGAAAAAAAGGGGAAATAACAGATACCACTGAGATATAAGAGATCATCTCTGACTACTACAAGAAACACTACACACATAAGAAATATGACAATGTGCTAATAACTGGAACTAATAACTGGAATCACACCATCTCCCTAGACTTAACCAGGAAAAAAAATAAATCTTTTGAACAGACCAATGTCAAGCACTGAAATGGAAAAAACAATAAAAAAAATTCCAACACAAAAAAGTCCTGGACCAGACGGCTTCACACCATAATTCTATCAAACCTTCAAAGATGAGCTTGTCCCTATGCTGCAGAACCTATTCCAAAAGATTGAGAAGAAAGGAATCTTCCCCAACGCATTCTATGAAGCAAGTATCACCTTGATTTCAAAACTAGGAAAGGACCCATCCATAAAGGAGAACTGCAATTTCACTAATGAATATTGATGCAAGAATACTCAATAAAATCTTAGTCAATAGCTTACAGATACACATTAAGAAAAATATACATCACAATCAAGTAGGCTTCATCTCAGGGATGCAAGGCAGGTTTAACATACACAAGTCTATGAATGTAATTCACCACATCAATAGAAGCGAAAACAAAAACTATATGATCCTCTCAATAAATGCAGAAAAAGCATTTGATAAAATTCAGTATCCTTTTCTAACAAGAACACCTAAGAATAAAAGCATTGGTGGCACATTTCTTTAAATGATTGAAGTCATCTACGACAACTGCAGAGCTGATGTTATACTGAATGGAGTAGAACTGAAAGCTTTTCCACTTGGAAAAGGAACCACAGGATGTCCTCTATCACCACTACTAGTCAACATAGTGCTGAAAGTTCAAGCCAATGCAGTCAGGCAAGAGAGGCGTAGAAAGGATCCACATGGGGGCAGAGCAGGTCAGAGTCTCACTCTTTGCTGACCATATGATCTTATCCTTAGAAAACCCTAGAGACTCAATCACAAGACTCCTGGAAGTGATTAAGAAATACAGTAACATCACAGGGCATAAAAGAATATACTACCAATTTGTGAATGTATATGCCAATAGCAGCCAAGTTGAGAAGCTAATCACAGATTGATTCCCTTCATTTCACAAAATGAAATACCTGGAAATATACCTAACCAAAGATGAGAAGGACCTCTATAAAGAGAATTATGAAACCCTAAGGAAAAAAATAGCAGAAGACATCAACCAATGGAAGAGCATGCCGTGCTCACGGATGGGAAGAATCAACTTTTTAAAAATGTCTGTGCTACCCAAAGTAATCTATAGATTCAGTGCAATCCCCATTAAAATACCAACATCATACTTTGAAGAACTGAAAAAAAAAACCAAACATTTTTTGTTTTTTATGGAATCAGAAAAAAAAAAACCTATATACTAAAGGCAATTCTTAGTAATAAAAACAAAGCCTCAGGCATCACACTGCCAGACTTTAGGCTATATTACAAGTCTACAGTGATCAAAGCCACATAGTATTAGCATAAAAATAGAGACATAAACACATGGAATGGAGTAGAAAATCAAGATTTGAATTGATCTCTTATAGCCCTTTGATCTTTGATAAGTCAAACAAAAGCATATGGGGGGGGGGGAAGAATCCCAATACAATAAATAGAGCTGGGAGAACTAGCTAACCACATGTAAAGGACTGAAACAGGACCCTCATCTTTCACCACTTAGAAAAATTGACTCAAGATGGATAAAAGATTTAAATATAAGACATGAAATGATAAAAATCCTAGAAGAAAGTGTGGGAAAAACTCTTGAGGATATTGGCCTGGGGAAAGATTTTATGAAGAGGACTTCAGCAGCACTCACAACAACTACAAAAACAAACAAATGGGCCTTAAACTGAAAAGCTTTTGCACAGGTAAAAACACAACAGTTAAACCTTTAAGAATGGGAAGAGACATTTGCAAGGTATGAATCTGACAAAGGCTTGATAACTAGGATCTATAGAGAACTCAAATTAATCAACAACAACAAAAAAAGAGCAAACTATCCCATCTATCAACAAGCAAGAGACATGAATAGAACCTTTCCTGAAGAAGACAAATAGTTAACAAACATAAAAAAAAAATGCTCATTGTCCCTAATCATCAGAGAAATGCAAATCAAAACCACCCTGATATATTATTTAAACACAGGGAGAATTGCCCACATCACAAAGTCCCAGAGTTGCAGTTGCTAGTGTGGCTGTGGAAAGAGAGAGACACTTTTGTGCTGTTGGTGGGACTGCAAACTAATACAACCTCTTTGGAAAGAAGTATAGAGAGTCCTCAAAGCCCTTAAATTAGACCTCCCATTTGACCCTGCAATTTGACTACTAGGTATCTACCCAGAAGCCAAAAAGAAACTCTTTTATGATAAAGACATTTGCACTAGAATGTTTATTGTAGCTCAATTTACATTCGCCAAGATGTGGAAACAACCTAGATGCCCATCAACTCAGGAATGAATTAACAAACTGTGGTGTATATATATACCATAGAGTACTATTCAGTTATAAAAAAAGATGGTAACTTTATATCTTTTGTATTAACCTGGATGGAGATGAAAAGCATTCTTACTAAAGTATCATAAGAATGGAAAAACAAGTATACAATGTGCTCAATTTTAGTATGAAACCAGCAGACTATCTAACACACGTCCACACAGGAGAAAAACTTAATCTGTTCAAGTTAGGGGAAGGGGGAGCTAGGGAGGGAGGAGACAAGGGAGAGATTGGTGTGCTCCCACTTAAAGGTAGAGGTGTATGGCACACCTTTTAGTGTAGGACGCAACTACAAGAGGGACTTTATCTAACAAATTCAAAAATTGTGGCCTGGTTGTTTGTATCCTCACAATAACTTGAAATTTTAAAAAATCATAAAATAAAAGTAGATTTCAAGCTTGCTTTTCCATTAGGCCCAATGCATTTGACAGAAAATTCAGATGAGTGGATAGGCCATGCATTACAGTAACAATAAAAACTTCACTTTTAAAATGCATCATTCGCCAGCATTGGTGTTTCTGATGAAATTCCAGGAGCTTTTAATGAATTAAAGTTGCATTTGCATGAAGAAGCCAACAAAGTTACTGACTGGTTTGAAAATAATTGTGTATATGGTAGGATGAAAAGACACTTATGCAACAGTGTTGCAGTTTGATCCTTATTGTTTCTGCCAAATTTGTGGTCTGTATGTGAGTGCTAGTGAAATGGATTATAGCATGCCCAAAACAACATAGAAGCATGGCACAGAAGATGGGAAAATTTAATAGGGAATGTTTATATTGGTGTATATCAAATCATAGGAAGATTTCAAGAAGGGCAGCACCATGTAGAAAATAAAGTGAATGTATTCTCTAAGGAGAGCCATACTCTAAAAGAAAAGAAAAAAAAGAAGATACTCATTTTGATGCAAAACTTCAAAATAGAGTTGAGTGAAAATGGTGAAAGTTGGCAGCTCTTATGGACTAACTCCATTCATTTGCCTGCATTCTACCATTGTAAAAACATTTTTCATATATTGAATTGTTTTTAGCAGTTATCTTTTTTCTCTTTTTCTTGTGTTAGTTTTTTTCTCACTATTTTTAAATTGTCATTTTTTAAATAATTTTCTATGCTTTACATTTCACATTCACATTATTCCTAATACTGCAGTTATAAAGCTGAGTGTACACGATTACATTTACACACTTTGATAGTCATTTAAACACTTTGTGTTTTGGCCTATTTCTTTTTTGCAAATACAATTAATTTGCTCATAACTGTTATACCTGTGCATCTGTCATTGATATGCTTGCAAAGGTGTGCATTATTGCCTATTTTATTGTACAAAGTGACCTATAATGTGTTCTATTATGTTGCATATTTCTCTCCTTTATAAATATAAATGAATATCTTTAAAACAACTTTTTATTATTTTTTTACGCAATTATATTTTCAGTATTTTGATATATTAAGGTTTCAACATTCAGGATTGTGGCTTCCAGGAATATATCTTTCAGGATTATGATTGACTCCCATTAGGTCCATTTGATCTGTCGTGGTGTTCAAGTGTGCTGTTCCTTTTTTGATTTTTCAGGCTGGATGTTCTATCCATTATTGGAAATGAGACGTTGATGTCTCCTAGTCTTCTTTTGTGTTTTGTTGTTTTTTTGTATTGATAGGTTTCGATTCCTTTCTCTCTTTTCCTTTTGTGTAACTTCTGTAGGTTTTTCCTTTTTGTTACTAAGCAGCTTACATAAAATGTCTTATAATTTTAACTGTCTATTTTATGCAACTTGACTTCATTTGTATATAAGAACTCTCTGCATTTGTCTCTCTTCCCCATTAGATGCAATTTACATCTGTTTGTTTCCATTAACATGAATTAGCTATAGTTGTTTTAATACTTTTGTCTTTTAATTTTATAATAAAATTGAATTGAAATAAATTAACCTACCACTGTTAAAGTAACAGAGTATTCTGGTTTTGTCTATGTATTTATTTTTACCAATGAGTTTCCTACTGTGATGCCACCTTCTTGCTTTCTAGCATCTTTTTGTTTAGACTTGAACTCTTTTTAGCATTTCTTGTAAGATAGGTCTAGAATTAATAAACTCACTCAGCTCTTATTTGTCGGACAAAGTCTTAATTTCCCCTTCTTTTTAAAGTATAGATTTGCTGGGTATAATGTGCTTGACTGGAAACTTTTTTTTTTTCTTTCAGCACTTTAAGTATGTCATCCAACTCCTTTCAGGCCTGCAAGGCTTCTGCTGATGAATTCACTGATAATTTTATGGATTTTCTCTTAAAAGTGTTAAGTTCCTTTGTTTTTTGTTTTTTGTTTTTGTTGTTGTTGTTTGTTTGTTTGTTTGGGGGGTTTTTTTGAGACAGCACCTCAAACTGTCACCCTGGATAGAGTGCTGTGGCATTACAGCTCACAGCAACCTCTAATTCCTGGGCTCAAGCGAGTCTCCTACCTCCGCCTCCCAAGTAGCTGGGACTACAGGTGCCTGCCACAACGCCTGGCCATTTTTTGGTTGCAGCCATCATTGTTGTTTGGCAACCCGGGGCTGGATTCGAACCCGCCAGCTCAGGTGTAGGTGGCTGGTGCCTTAGCCCATTGAGCCACAGGCGCTGAGCCAGTCCCTTTGTTCTCAATGCTTTCAAATGCTCTCTCTTTTCATTTATATTTTATTGTAATGTGTCTCTGTGCAGTCTTTTTGGTTTCTTATTTGATGTACTTTGGGCTTCCTATTGCTACTTCTTTTTTTGTTGTTCCCCAGATTTGGGAAATTTCCAGCTATTATTTCCTTTCCCCCCTTTCCCTCCTCAATTTGTAATCTCCATAATGTATATATTGGTTCACTTGATGGTATCCCATAAGTCTGTTATCTTCATTTTTTGTCATTCTATTTTATTTTTGCTCTTCTGATTAGATGATTTTCAATAACTTTTTTTGAATTTGCTAATCTTTTCTTCTGTTTGTTCTAGTCCTCTATTGAACCCATCCTGAGTAGAAAAAAACTCAAACTATTTTCCTCCACTCGCAAACCACCACCACAACAAAAAATACAACACAAAAGACTTCTGTAACCAAATTTGTATTCAGGGGGCTTCCCACAATACCAAGCAAGTATTCATTTGCTGCACATACCAGTTTGTTGTCCTTTAATTCAATTCTGGCACTCTCTTCCTGGTGGTAGCACAATGTTCTGCAGATTGAGGACTAAAGTTCCCAAGACTGTTCTTCTTCACCCTCTGATGCCAGTGACAATCTCCAGGTTACTTTGCCTGTGCTTCTGACCAGCCAGGTATAAATTGGCTGGTCCTGCTTGGTTTTGGCTAATCTGCTAGAGTGGCTCACATAACTCAGGAAAACACTGGCTTATTACAAAGGATATCTTAAAGGATACAATAAACAACCAGATGAAGAGATACAAAGGATGAGGTCTGGAAGGATCTCAAGCATAGGAGCTTCTTTCCCTGGGGAATTGGGGCATGTCACCTTCCTGACATGAGGTTGTGTTCAGCTGTCTGGAAACTCTCCAAACCTTGACTCTTAGGGATTTTATGGAGACTTCATTCAAAAGGCATTATTGACAACATGCCTTTATGCCACATGTATAAATATGATTGAGCAAAAAAGAGTACAATCTCACGCTGAGAGGCTGAATAGGGAAACTCAGCAAGGCCTAACTGTTTAGATTCTTCTTTCTCTCTCAGTTCAGTATTCCTTTCACCAGTTTATTTCCTTTGAAATAAGTGTCTCATGGCCTATAATCAAACAAGGTAGATTCAGAGAATTTCTTGTGGCCAGAGTAGGGAAAGATTATATTTCAAGCCTCAGTTTCTATGGCTTGCCTTAGGGAGAAAAAAGAAGCAAGTGGAAGAAGGGCAAGAGAATATCAGAGCAGGGTGTAGGAGGAGGAGAGAGAGAGATTGATTGATGATTGATTCCTTTTTTTGAAGCCTGCTGCTAAAACCTAAATCACCACAGCATTATGACAAAAGGCTGTAACAAAAGCTTAAGGAGGTATGAGTCAAGAACTATGGAAGAAAACCAACATCATAATATTACATCTATTAAAAATTTTGGTTCATTTATCATATTTTTTAGCTCTGCAATATCTGTTTGGTACTTTTTTATGTTTTCTTTTTTTTTTTTTTTTTTTTGAGACAGAGCCTCAAGCTGTCACCCTGGATAGAGTGCTATGGCATCCACAGCTCACAGCAACCTCCAATTCCTGGGCTCACGTGAGTCTCTTGCCTCTGCCTCCCAAGTAGCTGGGACTACAGGCATTCGCCACAATGCCCGGCCATTTTTTGGTTGCAGCCAGCATTGTTGTTTGGTGGGGCCGGGCTGGATTCGAACCCGCCAGCTCAGGTGTACGTGGCTGGCGCCTTAGCCCGTTGAGCCACAGGCGCCGAGCCCTTTTTTATGTTTTCTATCTCTGCTGGAATAGCTCTTTATCCATGCATTGAGTGAGTACCTTATTTTGAATTCTCTGTTAGATAAATCACTTATCTTCATTTCATCAGGGTCATTTAATGTACATTTATCTTATTATGTTATTTGGAACATGTTTTCCTTGACTATCTGTGTTACTTTCTGTGCATTAGATAAAACAGCTATCTCTCCCTGTATTGTCACACTGGTTATGTGTAGCAGATGAACCTCACCAATCATCCTGGCTGAAGATTTCGGGTGCCTCTCAAACCTTTGTTCTTATTCAGACCACAAATTTTGTTCTTATTAACCCCCAGGAGATTAGGGTCTCCCAAGATAAGCATATACCTCAAGAAGCAGCTAGAAAAGTTGGGGTGCTAGGTGTGTGGTCCATTTTCTTCTTTTCTCAGAGATAAGCTAGGAGGTGGAGCTTATCCCTGTACTCACTCTGCACTACGCCAATGAGCATACCTGTGGCAAACATCCTCACTTTCAGACTATGCTCCCTTTAAAACCATTACTTTGCTCTTTTTTCACACTCAAGGGTGCAAACAAGTCTCATCAATCTTCAGAAGTAAGTGGGTTAGCTGCAGGCTTGGTTCTGTTTCTGAAGTGAGCCAACAGGAGGAGCTGCAGGAGTGCCCCCATCCTTAAGGCTCCCAAAGGACTACTAACTGCATGCTCTCTCAGCTCCCAGATCCAGGCTAATTAAAAGCCTGACCCATGGGCAGCAGCTGAGAAAGAGAGTATATTAGGTATGCAGTCAAACTTTGTCCAAAGAGAAATTGGGATCTGGGTGTTTTTGCCTGATTGCTCTACACGGGGTTAGGGGAACTAGCTGAGGGTAATACTCTCATACTCATTTAAAACCACTCCGTTGTTCCTTGTGGTCCTGAGGGACTCATGAATACCACCCTCCATCAGCTCCTAGAGCTGGTTGATTTAGGAGCCAAGTTCCTTGGTTGGGAGCTGTGAAAGCTGGTGGACAAACTCCTTCAAACGAAAGACTGAACACTCGGTTTAATCATTAGAGTGATCCAGAGGGAGAAGGCACCAAGATTTCCCACACCTTTTCAGCTCCCAAAAGCCTCAATAATTACCTGCCTCATTGGCTCCCAATTGCAGGATAGTTAGAGACTTAATCCCTAGGCAGCATCTGAGAAAATGTGTAATAAAATCCCTATTAGAGAGAAACTAGGAGCAGGGCAATATTACCCATTTGATCTGTAGTAAACCCTAGAGCAGGGAGTGTCCATATACCTTTTTAAACCACCTCCAAGGCTAGATGCAGCGGCTCATGCTGGTAATCCCAACACTTTGGGAGGCTGAGATAGGAGGATTTCGGGGGCCAGAAATTTAAGATCAGCAATATAGTGAGACCCTATCTATGTACACGCACACATAAGTAATGAAGTACAAAATCTTAACCAAATGTGGTGGCATTTGTAGTCCTAGCCACTAGAGAGACTGAAGCAGGAAGATCCCTTGAGCCCAGGAATTTGAGGTTACAGTGAGCTGTGATCATGCCACTGCATTTCTCTAGCCTGGGCAACAGAGCAAGATGCCCATCTCTTGAAAATAAATAAATAAATAAATCCATGTCCTTATTCTCTGTTGTCGAGGGATAGTCAGTAATGCTGAGCCTCATCTGCTTCCAGACCTAGGTGATTAGGGGCCATTCCCTCAGGGAGAAGCTATAAAACTTAGGGCACTGTATGTGTGGTTCAAAAACTTTACTCCCCAGGGAGTAAAGCTGGGAATTGGGGGTCCTTCTTGATTATGAGGTGCTATACCCAGAGTAGAGTTTGTGATGTAAATTAACCAATTCCTTAAATGTCAACTAGGTATTTCATGCTGTTCTAAGGGCTAAGAAAGATATACTCATAAAAAGACTGCTATGCTTATTACACAAGTTTCTTCCAATCAGGAAGAAAAAAAAATGGATACATATAAAAAAGAAATAAAATAACAAGACAACATAATCAGTAGCTAAATCTCATACATGAATTATGGTAGAATTTAGAAAACTGAAAGAAGAGAGAGTAAACAGGGGATGACTGCATGGAAGAGAAGAAACTCACTTTGGGTATAGAAGAAGGGGCTGAGATTTATAAAGGCAAAAGGTTAATAATAACAAAGGCACAGATCATGTATAAACATGAGAATAGCAGAAGTTTAATGGTAGTTAGATGTTACTGATAGTTTTCTCCTAAAAATTCTGAGTATTAAAAATATCTAACACTCCACTTTCAAAGATTTCCTGGTAAAATAAGGGAGGCAAATACCTTTATTGCTTTACCACTGAGGTTACTGACTTTCTCAATTACAATTTAGGCTTTTTCTAATTGCATACTGCCAAACTAGAAGAGTCAAAACAGGAGTTTAGTCAGAAGATGGAAATCTCTGCATTGTCTGTCACATCACCTTCTTGAACCTTGGTTCTTCCATCTGGGCACGGAAAGTAGAGCTGTAATTATCTTATTTGGGGTTATTAAACTTCTTACATTTTTAAGTAGCAACCATCAGATTTCTATGAAATTTATCTAGTAATCCCTAACTAGCTTTTTTTTTTTAATGAAATGGCATAGAACTTAAGTACAAGGTGTATATTGTACTTTTAATATAGAAGATTATATCATTCATAGTAAAGATAAGTGTTGTTCAGGCACACAATGGCAACATAAGTGATACACATATTGGTTAAAATGAAAAATATATTTCTTTTGTGGGTTGTTGTCAAAGGAAGACTGAAAGCCACTTGTTAATAGTACTGCATTTCAAAATGGAAAACACTCAGTCATTATTTTTGAACTCTCAAGCTAACCAAAAATATAAATTTCAGTGAAAAGTTAACAGTATGTAAAGAATGAGATTATGATGAAATAGGGCATTCTACACATATTCTGCAATTTTTCTTAAATCTTTGGCTAAAATTCAAATTCTTTCTTTTCCTACCCAAGTATAGAAAGTAACAGGTTTCTTTGTTTCCATCAAAATGTACATGCCAAGAACCTCATCCTACCCTACTTTTTACGGTAGCTTTTTAAGATGCTTTTTTATTTTTTGTAAGAACTACCAATCAGTATTGTAGAATAAAAGTAGGTGGAAAAAAAGCTAAATATGTAAATAAATCCATTTTGCCAGTCTGGGTTTATATCTTAAGGGTGAAATCTAAAGGCAACACCTCCTTCCTTGAAGGAAGATTTGGGCAAAGCCTCAGAACCTACCATATCTTCCTTCATCGACATACTTTTCATTAAGATAATTAAGATAAAACTTTGCTCCAAGTTTTGAAAAGGTTTTGTTCCTTCGGTGGGGTTGTCGGGGTTGTTAGGCGCTCTCTTCACATTTCTTTTTTTTTTTTTTTTTTTAATAATTTTATTGAATCATAATTATGTACATTGGTGCAATCACAGGGCACGATTCATATACATTCAGAAATATTTTGATCATACTGTTACAGATATCCTTCATGGCATTTCCTTGA